>JAKOOJ010000118.1:0-2500 GCA_022577455.1 Arizona elegans
TGGGTGGGCTAAGCAGCCTTTTTTTTTTAATTTGGCACAGCCTCTCCTGCTTGGCTCTCAATAGTGCCTACTGAGTAACTCTGTTGGCAGTGGTGAAATCTAAACCGGTTTACTACCGGTTCGCTAGCCGCACATGCGCCAAATGCACAGGTAAGTAGAACAGCATGCGTGCGGGGTGGGTGGGTGATCAGCTGTGGCGAGTGTGGGAACCTTTTAGAAAACTTTTTTTTAAAAGCATTTTTTACTACCGGCTTCAGGCAAATAGGTAGTAAAAAATGCTTTAAAAAAATAATAATAAAAAAAAGGTTTTGGCCGCGATGGCCTCCTGCAGGCCCTCTGTCGGGGAGCTCCGTTTTTGGCCATGATGGCCTCCTGCAGCTCTCTGTTGGGGAGCTCCGCTTTCACTGGCAGAGGGCTGCAAAGGGGCTGTCGCAGCCAAAAACAGAGCCCCAACGAGTGATGTTGAGCTGGCCATGCCTCCTGGCCACCCCCCCCGAGGTCAAACACAACCCTGATGTGGCCCTCAATGAAATCGAGTTTGACGCCCCTGATCTAACCCTTCCTCGTGTTCGTTCTTCAAAGGGGCAAGAAAAGCAGTTGTGTTGATGCAGATGGTGCTAAGCCCCTGACATTTACAAGCTGGAATTATTTCTCAGAACCATCCTGGGCAATTGCTTTAAAGAACCTGTCTGCAGATACGCCTCCTGCTTCTCTCCATGCAACCGAGCCATTGTGGTTCAGGTTGTTATTAAAAGCAATACTTTTTCTTACGTGTCTGCGCCAAGAGCACTGAGTAAATAATGCAGGATGAGAGGGCTGAAGGTGTCCAGGTACGCACCAGGGGACTTTGGCTGCTCTTGGGTGTGTGGCAATGAAAAAAGGTCAGGAGGGAGGTGTTGAAAGTCATAAAGGGAAGCTAATGTGCCCAAGAACTAAATGTCACATTGTAGGGAGATGTAATGGATGCCATGAAGTGGTAGTTCCTTAGTTGGCCGGCCTAAGCCTACCATCTACAAAGCTGTTCATGCTGAGATTTAGGGAGCTGAAAAGGGCAGAGATGTGGAAACACCCACAAATCTGACAAAACAGATGGGGCTGGAGAGCAGCTTGCCCGTTCCAACTAGTTTTTCCTAAATTGCTGATGTTGGAGAGGATGAGATTTTGGCTATGTTTTGCTTTGATGGCAGCCTGCCATAAATGTGGGGAGGGGGGAAAAAGAGGATGCAGGAAGGGGGAAAGGATGACAAGAACCAGAAGTGCCAACCAGAGACTACGAGCTGAACGATCCAAGGACACAGGCGTGGGAATGGAATAAGAATGGCCACCAAAGAGGCGCCAAACATTGGATTGTTACCAAAACAATAAATTTGAACTTTATTGGACACTAGCAAGATAACCCGGGGGGGGGGGGGGATGGGGAGGGGCCTGGGAGAAAGGAAAACTATTGGCTTTACGTGGGAATATTCAGATCTGGCTTTTCTTGAAGACGTTTCATTACCCAACTAGGTAATATCATCAGTGCTAGCAACGCATTATCCCCTTTCTCAGGGAATTATGTGGGAATATTCAGATCTGGCTTTTCTTGAAGAAGTTTTGTTACCCAACTAGGTAATATCCTCAGTGGCTAGCAATGCATTATCCCCCTTTCTCAGGGAATTACGCGGGAATATTCAGATCTGGCTTTTTCTTATGCTGTAACCACTTGGCTTTAGTAGAAGTATACCTTTCGCTATAAATGGAGTCGAGGGTCTTTCTTTCCTAAACACCCAGAATGGGGCAGGCCTGACAGTGGCTGTCATGACCATGCTGTTTGCATGAATTGTCAGGAATCAGCCCCCCTTGGGACCCCTACCGAAGAGACAAATGGGCCATCTTATCCATTGTGTAGAGGTGGAGACCCACAGCCTCCAAGTTAGAGCCCACCACCAATCTGTTCCCAGACCATTTCCGCTCCCAAGAAACGGAGGCTCCTTACCTGCTCAGCCCTGTTTTCTTCTGTTTTACACCCTGGCGCTTGCCCAGCTCATTGGGAGGAAGATCTGACGCTCCGGTTTATTATGTAAACTTGCAGCAACATCATCTATTTTCATGTAATAACAATTCATCCTTGTTAATTATGTCACATCAAGGAAAGGATTGGGTGGGTGGGTGAAAAAGAGAAGGGACGTAGATGTAGTGTTTATTACGGGGAGTAGGAACTGTGTAGTGTTTATTACGGGGAGTAGGAACTGCAGTGCTGATAGCACTTGATTTATTCCAAAGGTCATTGCATTATGCCTTCTCCCCTCCGCCACCCTCCCTATCCAGAGAGAGAATCCCTTCTGAGTTTGGGACATAAATTCTCCTCCCCCCCCTCCCCACTTTCATTTCTCCCCCTCCGGCAACCATAACAGGCATTAACACTGGCTGCTCAAAGCGTTTCACTCCGCTTCCTTTTCTCCCTCAAGGTGTTTGTCACATCTTGCTGATTTCCAAATATCTTTTTGCTAAACCCCAGTTC
>JAKOOJ010000118.1:7500-101938 GCA_022577455.1 Arizona elegans
TGAAGAAGAGCGCCAAAAAATTGAGACCTTTGAACTCTGGTGCTGGAGAAGACACCTGCGAGTCCCTTGGACTGCAAGGCCATCAAACCGGTCAGTCCTAGAAGAGATCAACCCTGACTGCTTTTTAGAAGGCCGGATCCTGAAGATGAAACTCAAATATTTTGGTCGCCTAATGAGAAAGAAGGATTCACTGGAGAAGAGCCTAATGCTGGGAAAGATTGAGGGCAAAAGAAGAAGGGGATGACAGAGAACGAGATGGCTGGATGGAGTCAATGAAGCAGTCAGCGTGGACTTTCATGGACTCCAGAGGATGGTAGAGGACAGGAAGTCTTGGAGAATGTTGTCCATGGGGTCACGATGGGTCGGACATGACTTTGCAACTAACAACAATAACACAACTTAATGAAAAGAAGGCCTAGGCATGATAGGGTAGCATTGTATCAGTATTTGAGAGGCTGCCACAAAGAAGAGGGGGTCAACCTAAGGCAATACAAGAAGCAATGGATGGAAACGCATCAAGGAGAGAAGCAACCTAGAACTAAGGAGAAATTTGGAATTGGGTATGTCTAGTCTAATGAAAAGAAGGACTAGGGGAGACATGATGGCAGTGTTCCAATATCTCAGGGGCTGCCCCAAAGAAGAGGGAGTCAAGCTATTCTCCAAAGCACCTGAGGGTAGGACAAGAATCAATGGGTGGAAACTAACCAAAGAGAGAAGCAACCTAGAACTAAGGAGAAATTTCCTGACAGTGAGAACAATTAATCAGTGGAACAACTTGCCTCCAGAAGTTGTAAATGCTCCAACACTGGAAGATTTTAAGAAGAGATTGGACAACCATTTGCCTGAAGTGGTATAGAGTCTCCTGCCTGAGCAGGAGGTTGGAGTAGAAGACCTCCAAGGCTCCTTCCAACTCTAGTTTTCTATTATCTTGACATCTAGATGGTGTTCCACTCGCCAGCTCTTCTTTCATAACTTCCTTCATTTGGACTCCATTTTTTTCTTACTTCTTCCTCTCTTGCACATTCAGGGCTCATGAAGCCTTCAGCCTGGACTTCAGGACTCATCCTAATTCCACCCTTGGGCGTTGCCCCTGCCACTCGGCCTCACCCTGCGAGCCTCACCAACGAGGGTGTCCCCTTTGATTTGTGGCCACGGCAGATAATCGCCGCAACTGGATGCCAACCAAGGTGCCCATTCAACGCTATCTCCGCTTGATAAACGGCATTTCGTTGGGAAACAATAGCACAGCCTGTGCAGTCATCAAGGGCAGCGAAGGATATCGCTGAATGCTTAATACCAGCTCCTGATCTCCGGAATTGACAAGGGAAGCGAGGGGATAAGGTTGGAATATTCAAAGTACGGGTTTTTCTCCTGTGGGGTGAGAGCTGTCCCTTGCTTTTGTCCCATCATCATCATCATCATCATCATCATCATCATCATCATCGTCATCCCTTCTTTCTTATCCAAGATGATGTTAATGATGCTTTTTGTTGTTGTTGTGCTGGTTATTTCCTTTCCACTTCCATTTCTTTCGATGTGTATCTGAATAGATCTAGAATAAAGTCTGGTTTTTCCCACCAACAAGGGAAATTAATTCCCGCTGGCTTTCTAACATTTAAACTGGATTGTGTTCCGAAGCTCTTTTTATCTGGGTAGCCTTCCTTCCTTCCTTCCTTCCTTCCTTCCTTCCTTCCTTCCTTCCTTCCTTCCTTCCTTCTTTCCTCCCTCCCTCCCTTCTTCCTTCCTTCCTTCCTTCCTTCCTTCCTTCCATCCTTCCTCCCTCCCTTCCTTCCTTCTTCCTTCCCTCCCTCCCTCACTCACTCCCTCTCTCCCTTCCTTATTTTCTCCCTCCCTTCTTTCTTTTCTTCCTCCCTCCCTTCATTTTCTTCCTTCCTTCTTTCTTTTCTCCCTCCTTCCATTTTCTCCCTCCCTGCTTCCTCCCTCCCTCCCTTCTTCCTTTTCTCCCTCCCTCCCTCCCTTCTTCCTTTTCTCCCTCCCTCCCTTCATTTTCTCCCTCCCTCCCTTATTTCCTTTCCCCCTCCTTCCCTCCCTCCCTCCCTTCCGTCCTTCCTTCTTTTCAGAATTTAATTATTGTTTCATGTTTTACTGCAATTGGCAGTGCTGAACAATACAGGCAGACCTCAATTTACAGTCGTTTCTTCACTGAACATTCGGAGTTATGACAACACCAATAAAAGCGACTTACAACCAGTCCTTGCCCTTACAACTGTTGTAGCATTCCCACCGCCACATGTTCAAAATTTGGATGCCTGCCTGGTTACTGGCATGTATTTATAACGGTTGCAGTATCTCGAGAGCACGAGATCAATGTTTGCAACCTTCCCAACCGGCTTCTGACATACCAGATCAACGAGAGAAGCTGGATTTGCTTAACAGTTGCACGGTTCACTTAAGAACTTCAGTGCTTTGCTTAACAACCATGGGAAAAAGGTCAACAGCAGCATGTGGTTCCTAGAACTTTCCCTCTCCATCAGTAGTGGGTTTCAATTTTGGCCACTACCAGGGGGGTGCAGGAGGCCGAGTGCTGCTTGTCACACCCCTGGCGACACCCACCATGGACACGTCCACCCAGACCCGTCATTAGGGCAGAGAACCGGTTGTTAAATTATTTGAATCCCACCACGGCTCTCCCCTCCAGCTGCCCAGGACCACAAACCCACGTGGTTCTGCTTCCTCAATTAAACCATCTTCCCAATCAGCCTCCATGTTTCCAGTGTCTTTCTCCGCACTTGGAACTGAAACCCAGACAGATGAATATTTCTTCCGACACGAAGAAAGCGATGGGATGATAGTCAAGACTGCAAACGGGGGAAACGTGAAGGATACACCGAAGGAAAACAATCCCTCCCTTCTCTCTCTCTCTCTCTCTCTCTCTTTTTTTAAAAAATATTTTTATTAAACAGTTTAAAAAACAAAACAAAAAAAGATATTAACATTTTCTTCTTTTCAACAGTTTCGCGTCGGTAATCCATACTTATACATTTTCTCTCTCTTATCTTAGTATATCTTTTATACAGTACATATACTTCTAATATATCATATCTATACCATTATAATGTATTATATTATTCTAATTGTTTTATTTACATTTGACAGGAGCCTTGGTAGTACAGTGGTCTAAAGCACCCTGTTATTAAGACCAGCTGCCTGCAATTACTCGCCAGGCTCAAGGTTGACTCGGCCTTCCATCCTTTCTAAGGTGGGTAAAATGAGGACCCGGTTTGTGGGGGCAATAAGCTGACTTTGTATAAATATACAAAAGGATGAAGGCTATTGCTTAGCGCATTGTAAGCCGCCCTGAGACTCCGGAGAAGGGTGGCATATAAATCAAATTAAAAAACAAACAAACAAACAAAAACCATAAAGGTGTATCCAATTTCCTTTCCAAAATTTTTATTTCTTCCTATATTTCTCCACCTAATTCAACCATTATTTAGTCTTCCCTCCCTTCTCTTTTGAGGAAACAATTATGGACACCTATAGTAACTTTAGAGCTATTGATTAATAAGTAATCATCATAAGAGAAACTCAGCCATTGTCCAGTATATGGCATCTTTCCAAGGACAGAGAATTCTTCCAATTAAACTCTCTTCTTCCCCCTCCCTCTCTTGGCCCACCCAGACTGTTTATTCTGCCCTTTCTCTGTCCACCCAACTCCTCCTCCCTTCCTTCAGCACTATTATTTTCTTCAAGGTCTGATGGGCAATTTATTCTGGAGCGCTTGAAAATAATCTCAGGCTATCAAGAGGCCATCTCTGTCCATTAGTTCCCATTGATGAAACATCAGCTGACCATTGTGGACCATTACTCGGCAATCAGCTTGTTAAAAAAAAAAGAAGGAAAAAAAAGAGCTGATCTGTCAACAGCCATAAATATATATTTATATTTATATTTATGGTATAAGTGCTTGGGTTGATTGCTGAGAGGCCCGAGAACATGGTAGACGTTTGAAGAAGATTAAAAAATAAATAAAAAAAGCAAGCGACGGAAAGACCGAGCTAAGCAATTTAGGCTCTATAAATGCATTCCATATTCTCCGATAATGATGGGAAGAGATTCTGAGTTTGTTATGATCAGAACTTCCTGGCAACCATCTTATTTTTAGGAAAAAGCTAGAATTAATTATCTAGACCAGGGATGGCGAACCTTTTAAGTACAGAGTGCCCAATCCGGAAGGCGCATACATGCATATGCCAAAGTGCTGGAAGCCCAATGACCAGCTGACTGGTGTGTATGTGTGCCTCGGAAACCAGACGATCAGCTGGCTGAGCTGGCATGCGTGCCATAGATTCACCATCACAGATCTAGACTAAGAGGCCCATGGAAATAGAGTCACTCAACAGGAAATAATGTCACCCTTTCTGTAAAGTCTAAAACAACAGTGGGATCCTTCCCTATTGTTAGCTGTGTTGGAAGAAATATCCATCTGGTTCAGTCCAAGCAGGGAGAAAGATACTGGAGACATGGAGGCTGATTGGAAAGATGGTTTATTGATGAAGCAGAACCACCAAGCATATGGTTCTGGAAAGCTGACCACATGGAGTGGACAGTGAGGGTTATTTATATCCTCTCTTGGGCCTTGCCCTTGAGCTTCCTGTTCCTGTGCAAGAAATGTATTCTATTGGCTGTAGTCAGACTCTCATGGGGCCATGTAGAGGTCATGTTTGTCTGAGCTAAGTTTGGTTGAAGTTTGGAGGGTGATGCAATGTCCCCAGGTGATTGTGCCATGTTGTGAGCTCTGCTGATAGATAATCCTATTATGTCCAGAGTGATGGGATTAAGAGGGTCATGTCTTAATCCCATCACTCTGGAGCTGAAGGTCTTTTGTCTTGAGATAGGCTGGCCCAGTCCTGCTGGGGCTAGTAAGAAAGGTGGGGGCCTGCTTTCCAACAGCACATTTCTCCTTTAGGAAAATATAATATTCTGTCTTTTTAATATTTCTCAAAATATTTCATTCTTCTAGGCGAGGGGTGGGTGCTAACTTTCTACAGCTGAATGCTATTGATGTCAAATTTGGTTTCCAGTATGTATATAAATTTCCTTCTCACCTTTATGGCTGGTCTGTGTCTTCCTCAATCTCAGGTCCTCTACTAGGAGCCTGGGAGTTTGAGGGTTCTTAGGGCAGGAGCTTAGATGTTCCTAACATCATGTTCTTCTGAAAAACAGAGTCTCGATGTTGCTTCTGGGATCTCCCAGCTTAGGAATCACAACCTTGAGTTCTACTACCATTAGGATCACTTTGGCCTTGACTTTCCACAACCTCTGCAGTTCCATCTTCCATCTCTGGTCCTTCTCCAGCTTCTCCTCCCCCTTCTTCCTGATGCTGTTGTTTGGCACTGCTACATCTATCCCCAACACTGTCTTCTGGTCATTGTCTATGAATAACTGGCAGGAATCTTGGTAGCGGCTCAAGAGGAAGCCTCTGGCTGTCCACTCACACCCCTGTACGCCATGTTGGGAACTCCACTCCTTGAGTATTGCTTCCATGTAGCTTTAAATACATGGAGAAAATGATGAAGGGTGTCCCCCACCAGGATCTTCTATAGTCATACTTTTAGTACCTGTCTCAGGTGTGGGATGAAGGCAGGGGTGGGATTCAAAAATTTTAGCAACTGGTTCTCTGCCCAGTTGCTGGATGGGTGTGGCCATGGGGGGGCGTGGCCTACTTGGCCTCCTGCACTATGGCGGGGTGGGGAGTTTTCACCCTCCCTAAGCTCCGGAGGCCCTGCACTTACCTAGCATCCAAAATGGGCCACATGGAGACTCCTGGGAGGGGAGGGGCAGGGCGGGGTGGGGTAGGCAGGGTCAGCCAGTCCTTGCAACTACCGGTTCGGTGAACCAGATATAAAGTTAGCAAACGGTTCTCCCAAACCAGTCCAAACCGGCTGAATCTCCCACCCACCCCGGATGAAGGCTCTAAGAGGCATGAGTAGGGAGAGAGGAGAGTTGGATATTGTTTAAACTCCTCGGAGGAAAGATGCGATCTACCTCTAATGTGATAAATAAAAATGTATCGCCAGCTTGTTCTTTACCAACCCAGGGCTATAATTGAGAACATCATGTGCAGGTCATGCTTGGCTTGTATTTGTGTTCCAAGAACAGAGAGTTCAAAAGAAGGAAAGAGTCAACATATATACTACCTGCCAAGAGTATTATTTGAAGACACTGAATAATTTGAAAAGTCTTGAAGTGTGGTTGATGCTTACTTGGGAGTTCTGGTTCAGAGGAACTCAGCAAAATCTAAATATACAGTAAATAGATGACCGGACTTAAATTTTCTTTGTTGACTCTTCAAGATGGAATATCAAGATGGAAGTGGAAAAGAAGTATAGAAAGCCATGGCTGATTGCAAGAACAAGATCTGACCAACTCTGGAGAGATGATATAATCAAAAGCAAAATGGTTCTACTGGAGGCTAAAACATATGACGAATGGTTGCAGGAACTGGGTATATCTAGTTTAATGAAGAGAAGGACTAGGGGAGACATGATAGCAGTCTTCCAATATCTCAGGGGCTGCCACAAAGAAGAGGGAGCCAAGCTATTCTCCAAAGCACCTGAGGGCAGGACAAGAAGCAATGGGTGGAAACTCATCAAGGAGAGAAGCAACTTAGAACTAAGGAGAAATTTCCTGACAGTGAGAACAATTAATCAGTGGAACAACTTGCCTCCAGAAGTTGTGAATGCTCCAACACAGGAGGTTTTTAAGAAGATGTTGGATAACCATTTGTCTGATAATGGTGTAGGGTTTCCTGCCTAAGCAGGGGGTTAGACTAGAAGACTTCCAAGGGGGTTGGACTAGAAGACCTCCAAGATCCCTTCCATTCTATTGTCTACTTCTCTTCTTCATCTCCTCTTCAAGAGGGTACTATTATGCATTCCCAGGAAGCTAGAAAAGGGGGGTTGAAAAGGAAGGATATGTTCTTGTTTGCAAACTATGTTTCTGTCACTCTCCTCCTCCTCCTCCTCCTCCTCCTCCTCCTCCTCCTCCTCCTCCTCCTCCTCCTCCTCCTCCTTCCTCTGCTATTGCCCTCATGCCTGATGCTAGAGAAACTCTGCTCATGGGACCCATGAGGTTGGCATGCTCAGTGATTCTCTCCCTCTTTTTGGAGAGAAGAGTGCTCATTACACAATCATCGTCCTTGTGTTTCTGTTTCTTTTGAAGCCAGTCTCTACCTACAATTGGTTGGGAGGACCCAGAGGGATAAGAAAGAGCAGGAACACAGAAATAACAGATCTTTATGTCACGCGTTGAGAAGACAGCCTTCAGTTAGTTCACTGCTGCTTTTTCTTCTAGGATGTGGTGGGATCAACAAACGGCAAGGAATAAAACTGGAGATGAAGAGGGGCCATGTATGGTCATGAGGTCACTTTTTGCAACCTTCCCAGCTAGCTCCCACCAAGCAAAATCAACGGGGGGAAGTCAGATTCACTTTATAACCAAAAGATTCTCTTAATCTTTGGGGTGTGATGGCTCAGTGGTTAAAGACACTGACATGGTCAGCTGGAAAGCTGACAGCCTGGGTTTAAGACCCAAGCACTGTGCAACAGGGTTGAGCTCCTGTTCCACGCTCCAGCTCCTGCCCACCTAGCAGTTCAAAAGCATGTAAATGTGAGTAGATAAATAGGTACCACTTTGGTGGGAAGGGAACAGTATTCTGTGCACCTTTGGCATATAGCCTTGCCGGCCACATGTCCACTGAAAAGATCTCTGGACAACGCTGGCTCCCTCAGCCATGAAACCGAGAGTCAGATACAACCTGGACAGGGAAACTTCTATCTTTACCTTTCTTTTTTTTGTTAAACACTTGTAGCAGTAAGTTTAACAACCGTGGCAAAATAAAGAAATAAAATGGGACATAAAATCAGGCGCAACTCACTTAACAATTGACTTGCTTAGCAATGGAAATTCTGGTCCGATCTGTGGTCAAAGTTCAAGGACTAACTGTATTTCACGCTGTGGAATCAGGACGCTGTGATGGCATATGCTCAGGTTATGCTACTGGAGGGTAGCAAATCAATATTAAATACTAAATCCATTGTCACTGGTGTATATTGTGCCTCGGCAGGAAAACAGGGGCTTGGCAGAAATTATCAGCCTTGCTGGGATGAATAACCCAGATTTCTAAGGTTGGGAAGGACTAGAAGCAGAAAATCATGATCTCTCTCTCCCCTCCTCTCTCTCTCCCCCCCTCTGTGTGTGTGTGTGTGTGTGTGTGTGTGTGTGTTTGTGTGTAGCGGGAGAGAAAGCTCAGCAGGGAAGATGGCAAGAAAATCACCAGTAGACAAATCTCTCCAGAATTCCACAGAACAGTAGAAATATTATGAAAAAATATCCCCTTGATTAACATGTTGATGGAATAAACACTTTCCCGTGAAGGCCAAGTCATAAATCACATCCCATTTTGCCTTTACAAAGGGAAAGAAATAAATCTAAGGGAGGTTTAGCGGCAGCGATGTTCCACAGCTATGAATTCAAACCGTACTGCCTGGGGAAGGGGTGCTAGTCCCCTGTGGATTTTGAAAATAAGGGATGGAGGGAGAGAAGATACAATGTCTAAATACACAGCCGAGAGAGGCTACTCAGGTCCTCCGTCTTATCTCCCAAGTCCCTGAAGAAGAGAATTGCCCCATGACTATGTAGGACAGATGGGGAGGAAGCTAACTACCAGATTGCAAGAACACAAGTGAGAGGTCTGACGAGGAGACCCGAACTCATTGGTAGCCTCACACTGCCATGAACAAGGACATGCATTCAATTTTGCAGTTGCTAAGATTGTTGGATGAGCAGGCACAAAAACAGCCAGGGAATGGATTGAAGCCTGGAAAACAGGCCTCTCATCAGTCAACAGGAATGTTGATTTACCACCAGCTTATCAAGTAATTAAAAGAGATGCAATGGTTCTATGGCTAAGACACTGAGCTTGTCAATCGAAAAGTCGGCAGTTCAGCAGTTTGAATCCCTAGCGCCGCATAACGGGGTGAGCTCCCATGACTTGTCCCAGCTTCTGCCAACCTAGCAGTTCGAAAGCACGTAAAAATTGCAAGTAGAAAAATAGGGACCACCTTTGGTGGGAAGGGAACAGCGTCCCGTGCGCCTTTGGCATGTGAACTCGTGGCAACCTGCAGAGGATTTCACCACTGGCCCACCTCTCTTCGATTGCATTCCGATCGAGACTGGCTTCCTCTGCCTTCCACAAACTCAACGCAACGGTCCCACCTTCACCTTTTCGGAGAAGGCTTCTTCTCTTCTCCGAAAAGTTTGAGCCTAAATAGAAGTTGAATATCTATGGCATTTTCTTTTGTTACCTGTTTTGTTACCTGTTTAGCCTTTTGGCATTTTCCAGGAACGGCTGGCAGACTCTTTCTTTTTCCCCGCTTGTTATTCTGAACTGCTCTGAAAACAAGGTTGTGTTGTTCTTAGCATTCGTCTCTAAACTTAGCTCATCCTGACCTTTCGTTTCTCAACACCGTCTCTACAAATCCAAGTTACTCAGATGTACTTACATGTGGCGAGTTAACCTTCTTCCTTCCTCCTCCTACAGACAATTGTTTGCAATGCTTGCTCGGTCTTTCTCCTTTTGAAAGAATTCCTCACAATCCTGAGCTGGATTATTTGTTCTTCCCGAGATTGTTCCTATCCATTTTCTCTCCAAAGGGCTGGACACATTCTTTTTATCTTGTGTATCAGGGTCAGATTTGAAAGAGGGTGTCTATATATATATATTAGAAAATTGATACTGTACCTTTACAGGGAGGATATGGGTGTGGCCTACTGATGACAGCTAACGAGCTAGAAATGGATCTATTTAGGTCTCCCACCTTGCAGTTAGAGCTTGCTAGGTGTTAGAAAGGAAAAAAGCCCAGAACCGAGTAGATGTGATTCTACTGAGCTGGAGCTACAAAAAAAAAAAAAAAAAAAATCCTTGGCTACGTAGGGAAAACCTGGTTAGAAGAAAAACACACATAAACCCTACGAAGAAGTAAGAAAATTGATACTGTACCTTTACAGGGAGGATATGGGTGTGGCCTACTGATGACAGCTAACGAGCTAGAAATGGATCTATTCAGGTCTCCCACCTAGCAGTTAGAGCTTGCTAGGTGTTAGAAAGGAAAAAAGCCGAGAACCTTTTCTTTTTTTCTTTTCCAGATTTAAAGGCTGGAGAGAATGTGTAGAAATGAATAAGTTAACACTTGCAATGAAAGGCCACACTTGGAATATGGCAGTGTTTCTCAACCTTGGTAGCTTGAAGATGGGTGGACTTCAACTCCCAGAATCCCCCAGCCAGCTGGCTGGGGGATTCTGGGAGTTGAAGTCCACCCATCTTCAAGCTACCAAGGTTGAGAAACACTGGAATATGGCATTCATGTGGAATATGGCATGTAACGATGTTACAATTCACTGATAATACTCCCTAGTTAGGTCATGAAACATCTGCAACAAAACAGCCAAACTCAGAGGATTCCATAATCCTCCTCCTTCTCTTCCTCTTCCTCCTCCTCCTCTCCACAAACCCCATTCCCTTCTACCACTGATGATATTCCCTAGTTGGGTCCTGAAACATCTGCAAAAAAAAAAAAACAAAAAAAAAAAAAACAGCCAAGTTCAGAGAGCCCCACAATTGGATCATTCTCCAAGAAGGCTTGCATGAAACCAATGCTGTGTAAAACACAGATAATGGAATTTGGAAGACAACAAATTCTTCCTTTCTCACTTTGTTATTATTATTATTGGTTAATCTTTAGTGAGATTCACAGCCTTTGAGGCTGGTTAATAGCTCAGCTAACCAAGGACCTAGGAACTGTTAAGGTATCGTTGGAGGATGTAAGCTGTTCCAAGTAAGGTGGTTGTTTGTAGAGTCAAAATGTTCAAGTCCGGCAAATTTAGAATTTCTAAATAGCGGGGTAGCCCTTTGGGTATTGCTCCGAGGGCTCCAATTACAATCAGGACAACACACGATTTCTTTTTCCACAGCTCAACTTCAATGTGCAAGTCCCGGTACTTTGTGATTTTTTCTTGCTGCTTATCTTCAATCCGTGCATCACCAGGTATTGCAATGTCAATGAACCATACTTTTTTCTTTTCAACTATTGTTATGTCAGGTGTGTTGTGGACCAAGTGCCTGTCAGTCTGAATCCTAACATCCCACAAGATCTTGAGTTTCTCCTTCTCTAAAACTTTCTCAACCTGATGTTCCCAGTGGTTTTTGCTGTACTCAAATCCAAACTTCTGGCAGTGAATGATTTTAGCAACACGGTCATGGCGTTGTAGGTAGTCAGTTTGTGAAATTTTGCTGCACCCACTGATCAGGTGGTCAACTGATCAGGTTATTATTATTATTATTATTATTATTATTATTATTATTATTTGAAGCACTTGATATTGGGGGTTCTGTAAACAGCAGCTAGAGGTGGTTTTGCAAGCCCTTTAAGTATAACAGGACACTCTGTCGCAGACCCCTGGTTCTTCGGCTCCGAATTCAGAATAGTCCTTGACTTATATAACCATTGGTGGTCATTCAATGGTTGAATGGTCATTCAAAATTACAACGGGGCTGAAAATAAAGGGTCTTCACACTGTCTCCTCTTTCTCATTGCAGAGGCGGCATTTGCTGTTGGTGGTAACATGTTGAATTTTTGCCTTCATGCAGTTTGTGGCTAGGGCTTGTTCTTGAGCTGCCAAAATAAAGCTTTCTGTTTCTTTTTTCAGTACTCCTGATCTTAACCAGTTCCAAGTTAGTTTCTGGTCAGCTTTGCCTTCAATACTTTTCAAGTATTGGCCATGCAGAGCTTTGCTTTTCCAATTTTCAGCTTGCTGGTCAATTACTTCTTTCTTATATTATTATTATTATTATTATTATTATTATTATTATTATTATTATTATTATTTATTGGTTAACCTTTAGTGAGATTCACAGCCTTTGAGGCTGGTTAATTGCTCAGCAGCTCGAGTCCTAACCAAGGACCTAGGAACTGTTAAGGTATCGTATTATTATTACTATTATTATTATTATTATTATTATTATTATTATTATTATTATTTAGAACAGCCTTTCCTCTCTGCTGGATGAATGCTCCTAAAGGGAGAGGAAGATGCGTCTGCTATGAGTGGCGTTTGCACAATAACTTCCTTTCATTTGGCTCTAACACAAAGCACGTGTAACGTTGGAGTGCAACACGATTCACTTGAGATTCAATGGCATTTGCAGAAAGAATGTCTGAAGCATAATAGCCCTGCCTTAATAGCATCAGGCACAAAAGCGAGAGTTTTTTTAAAAAAAGAAAAGATGGGAACAATAATCCCAAATTAGATGCAGGGATTGTGCCTTTGATGAGGTAGAGGTTCTCCTTGAACTGACAGAGAGTAACTAGCAGTCTCATTCCCACACCTCATTTCACTGTGTGCGTATGTGTGTGTTTTTAAAAAGCACCAACCCGTGTAAAAGAGCCATGACATTTGGACAAAAAAATAAAAATAATAGTCCCCACCAGTGGTGGGTTGCCCCCAGTTCGGACCGGTTCACAAGAACAGGTAGTAAAACCGGCAGGAGGCTCCGCCCACTGACCCGCGTTTCATGGTGCATGAAACGCGGTTACCCTCCCACCGAAGTGGTACCTATTTATCTACTCGCATTTTCATGCTTTCAAACTGTTAGATTGGCAGCAGCTGGAGCCAAGAATGGGGACTTACCCTGTCGCATGGTGTCGGGTCTCGAACCTGAGCTGCCGGCTTTCCAGCTGAAAAGCTCAGTGTCTTTAACCGTTGAGCCATCATGCCCACTTTTTGGTGGGGAATACAAAATAGAAAACACAGAGATTGGCTGGGAGTGATCCCTGAGAAACGGTAGCCCACCCGTACACTTGGCGTGGGGCAAAGTTAGATGAGAAAAATATATTCAAACCCCAGATTAGACTCATCAGTCATTGAGGATGACTTTATTTCTGTGCTATACAGGGAATCCTTGACTTATGACTGATCGCTTAGTGACTGAAGCAGTGGTGGGTTGCCCCCGGTTCGGACCGGTTCACAAGAACCGGTCGTAAAACCAGCAGGAGGCTCCTCCTACTGATGTCATCATAGGTGATCTGCGCATAGGTGATCGTGGGCACAATGCAAACCAGTAGTAAAGGTAAGTAGCACCCATCCATGACCCAAATGGTTATGTAAATTGTATTTAGGGTGCTCAGCCTGCATTTATGACGTTTTGCAACATCTCACAGTCATGAGGCCATGCTTTATGATGTTTATATTTATAAATTGGTGTTTGCTTCCAGTTTTGGTCAAAAAACACCCATTATGGACAATGGATTAACTTAATGACTGCCACAAAAAAACCTGGTAAAATAAGGTAAGGGCATGCAGTGACCCACTTAATGACCAGCATGACTTAATGACTGTAATTCTGGGCTTAATTACAGTCATCAGTTGAGGACTACCTGTATGTGCCAGAGAGAGAGAGAGAGAGAGAGAGAGAAAGAGAGAGAGAGAGGGAGGGAGGGAGAGTTACCGTATTTTTCAGAGTATAAGAAGCACCTTAATTTTTGGGGAGGAAAATAAGAAAAAAGTTGATTGGCAGGTGGATCGGCCTCCCAGAATACCCCCAATCAACTGTTCCCAGAGGTGAATTTTAGCAACAGGTTCCTTGGTTGTGAGCTCTGTGCTTTGCTTTTTTTTTTTTTTTTTTTTTTTTTGCTTTTTTTCCTGCCTCTGAAAGCCTCGGAAACAGAGCTTCAGAAAAAAAAAAGCCTCTGAAACTCTGTTCGGGGGCTTCTCTTCTGAAGCTTCTTTTCAGATGCTTTTTTCAGCCTCTGAAACCTCCATTTGAGAAGCTGGGTGGGGCTACATTCAGAGTATAAGACACACCCAGATTTTCACCCTCTTTTTTTGGGGGGGGGGAGAAGTGTGCCTTATACTCTGAAAAAATACAGTATTGTTCAATTGATCCAGGTGACCATTGTAGATGAGATAATTTTGGCTTTGCATTGCTTGGTGGATGTTCTGTCCCCAACCCCACACACACACACCAACAGGCGTTCAGGAGTTAAAGACCAAACCAGCCGGCAAAATCCTTTTCTTTATGATAACGGAACTTGGCAACAACCTAGTGGCTGCCTGCCAAGAGTTTATTATTTACAAAGAGGAGAGATAACTTCTCCCCACTTCTGATACATCAAAGGAAAGCAGCTCAATAATTATGGAATTAAATCAAATCCAGAGATACTCCAGCAAAGTCTTAAAGCAAAAGTCCGGCAATGCAGAATGGCGTGGAAGCTTTCAGCTTTGTTTGTCACAAGGTTTGACTGGCCACCATGCTCCCTTTTATATCCTGTGGGGTGTGGTCCAGTGACTCAGCCTAATCTTGGGCACGCCTTTTCTTCTGTTGCGCGCGCTTATCTCTGTGACGCTGGCGTGGATCCAGCCAAGATTCATTACCCTCATCACTGTCCATCTGTAGCTGCGTGGACATGCTTGGCCCTGGCTCTATCTCTTGCCCTTCGACGGACACTGAAGGCATTGCCAGAGAAGAGGGTCCTGGAGAGGGAGGCCTTGCCAACTCCTCCCCTTCACTCTCGGAGTCCTCTCCTGATGATGACACAGGCTCCGGTAAAGGAACCACAACAGTGGCTTGGTCAACAAACCTAAATGAAAGCAGCAAATTCTGGATTTTAAACCCTCCTGACTAACATTCACATTTCTTAAATTGGGGGTGGGGAGAAGCACTTTGAAAATCTACACAGTTTGGACCCCTGTAGATTCCAAGCCGAATCACGGTTCTAAAGATCCATTGGCAGTGAATTACAATATGCTAGATAGTTCCGGTATAAAACTGAAATCTATAGTACACATTTAAAGAGAATTTGGAAAGAGGCTGGGTCCTAATTACGCCACAGGGAGGCCAATTAGACATTTTTACCTTTATTAAAACTCGACTTCCTATGTTTCTTTGTTGGCGAAACAAAATACAAAATACTTCCCTAATGGGATTTGTCACCTGCGAATATTTGTGCTTGAAATGTTGGGAATGTGGCGTTCGGCAGGGGTAAATCTTTTCCACGTGGAGAGAAACTATCAGCACAGGAATATTAAGCCAGAATCATAAATGCAATGCTACAAATGGCAGAAAACTCTTTTTTTTTTTACGAACCGTTTTTAGTTTTCTTTAATAGAATCCCTAGATAGCATTGTCAACTTGCAAAGCTTTCAAGTTGCCATGAGCAGGAAGGAGGGAGAACTGAAGTGAATTCCATACATTCTTTCTGACCGCAATCAGAAGGAGGGTGTTAGGTTTCACAGCCAGCCAAAGTGGTTAATTGGAGAATGTGATTTATGACATGGCTAGAGAGGAGGGGAGAGACAGGGTCATAGGGGAATGTAAATCTACGTAGGATCAGTCCTAACTGCATCCAAGTATTGCCGGAATGTTGCTCCTAATAAATGAATATATTTCCTTTGAAGTTTGAATGAATTAATTAGGGCATCTTTCGGAAACTTGACAAACATATTGAGTACCAAGGTATAAAGTTCCTTTTTTTCTCTTTTACTTCCAGTGTCTATGTTAGATAGCAAAGATATTCCTCCGTTTGGTCAAGTTTACCCATGCTTATTGAGATGTTATAATAGTCCAGAAATTGGATGGATATCATATCATATCCTGAGAAGAAATGATACACAGAGCATCCCTTAGCAAGCAGATTGGCTAATTTTATTATGCATCGGAATCCAGATTGCATTCATATATTGTTTGTAACACATTTATCAGTTGACTGTTTGGAAGCCGAGCTCCTAGAATAGAAGTTCATTTTAGTTCAATTTAGAATAAGACACGGTTATTTCCCTTTGGGGCATAGGTAGGAGGAGCTTAGATATTATTCATCTTTCAGATTTGATTCACAATTTGACAGGATTCCACCGCTATCAACTAAGGCAGGGGTCTGCAACCTTAAACACTCAAAGAGCCATTTGGAGCCATTTCCCTTTGACTGCTGTAGGTACCCCAGGGATACAGCCTTGAAGGAGAAAAGCTTGGAGTGTGCATATGTTTTTGGCTGCTGTGAAATTTCACCAGTTTCCCATCCCTCCTGGCCTATGGCAACTTGAGAGCAGGCCAGGGAGGGATACTTTGCAAGTTGACACGGAATCCTTATACCATCCCAGACAAATAAATGATTGTCCAATCTTTTTTTGGGGGGAAACTTCAAACCCCACCAGATGAGTTCCCTGGTGGTTCTAGTTTTCTCTCTTGATCTCCTTCTCAGTCTTGGATTTTTGTGCTTTTTCTGGAAGCATCTGTTCATCTACCTTCTCCTGGTTTCTTTTGGTTTCCCCCCCCCTCTCCTCACAGCAGAATGCAATGTTTCATAAAAAAGGCGAGGCAACAATATGGGGGGTGGAAACTGAGAAACACAATACAGCTTGACAAACAGAAGGAAATGAGTGTCTTTATGAAGATGGAACTGGAGAGAAAGAGAGAGATCGAGTCTGCTTGCTAGAGTCGCTAAAAATAAACTTGGGTTGGATACAAACCTGCCAATCATTCCTTAATAATATCTTTGAATGAGTGTGAGAAGCCGGGCAGTTTTAGCCTGGCAGAAGAGCTCATATTTGAATGAGTGATAAAATTTCATACTCCCTGAAAGGGCATCTGCTGAGACACATGAAACGAAGAGTGGGGTGTTATTTTGCTCAAGCTTGGAGTAGCTATCCATCATCTACGTGTAAAGCTTAATTTAGAGGGAGGGTTAAATGAAGGGCTGGTGGTCAAACACATACACAAAAAATCACTCCAGTCAGTCACTCTCCTTAAATTTCAGAAGGTTTGAAGGGAGCTGAGAAGGGAATGCATTGTTCCAACAGCTGCTAGAAACAGCCCTACCGATTCTTTGATGTGGTCTTAGGAGATCACCGTTGATCGTGATTTAGGATGCAATTTAGGATGCAGTTGTGCCAATTTCTTCTTCCTTCCTTCCTTCCTTCCTTCCTTCCTTCCTTACTTACCATATTTCTTTTCATGGTTTAATTAATGTTTCTTGTTTCACTACAGTCAGTAGTAGTGAGTACTACAGACAGACCTTGATCTGCACCCATTCATTTAGTGATTGTCTGGAGTTGCAACAGCACTGGAAAAAGTGACTTACAACCAGTCCTCCCACTTACAACTGTTACAGCTTTCCCACTGTCAAGTGATCAAATTTGGCTTCCTTCCTTCCCTCCCTCCCTCCCTCCTTCCCTCCTTCCTCCCTCCCTCCCTCCCTCTTTCTTTCTTTCCTTCCTTCCTTCCTTCCTTCCCTCCCTCACTCCTTCCTTCCTTCCTTCCTTCCTTCCTTCCTTCCTTCCTTCCTTCCTTCCTTCCTTCCTTCCTTCCTTCCTTCCCAGTGCATGCATAAAAAGTAAAAGATTGGAAGAATATCCTGGGGCATAGTTTGCTGAATTTCAAAAGTTTCTCACACTGAAGGAGTAGCACAATAACTCTTACTCAGTTCATCAAGTTTGGGTTTTGTTCAAGATGCTCAAACAGAAATCAAACAGTGAACACAGCACCCTAAGGAATAAACCAACACTTAGCCAAGATTGACCCAATTAACGTGTTGCATGAACCCATCTCCATAAGAAAAAAGATGTGCTCTCCAAAACATGACTCCTTTTAATCATTGGGGGTTTCTTTAATCCCCTGAAGGAAGGGGAGAAGAGGACCCCATAAATTTCTGACCAAGAGGCCCATCACATCTTCCCAGAACATCGGTTCAATCTTCTCATATTGCCTTGAAGGCTGAAAGACTCCTGGCTCTTCAGGGCTACACTGTATGGGATTCAGTGTCAGTTTTCTGGCTTCACACTTGTGCTGTCAATTTATGACAGAATCATCACAATGGCTGTTTTTACCCAAGCCCCCAGTTTGAACTATGATGCCTATAAAAAAGTTGGTGCCACTGCAAGGAAACAGGAACAAGGAAAGAAGACGGAGGACACACTTGGCGATGAAGTGCCATAAAGGCAGATGGAAATGTCATTTGTAACAAGATATTTTATTCTGGTCCACAAATCCCGTTTTTTCCCTGCTTTTTCTGGGGGGTCCTTTCCTTTCCTTTCCTTTCCTTTCCTTTCCTTTCCTTTCCTTTCCTTTCCTTTCCTTTCCTTTCCTTTCCTTTCCTTTCCTTTCCTTTCCTTTCCTTTCCTAGTTTGCTTTAGTTTCCTGTCCGAAACCAAGATTCATAATTTCTTCGGAACTAGCAATCCACCGAATGGCATTATTTTCCAAAACATAATTCATTTATTCTTACCGTAGGATGTATAGATGTTTCAAGCCATGCCAGTTCTACATATATGCGTTCACACACCAATCCATACCATCCTTTTATGAAACACTTTACATTCCCCCCACCTTTTTTTTCCTTAAAAAAAGGACATAACAACATGGTTTAGATGTGTCCCGAGAGGGACAGCTTGTTCTGTTGCAACACAGAGTTTTGTGGCTCTTTCAAGACTGACAAAATTGTTTCAGCATTCATTTTTTATGCCGTGGAGGCCACTTTTAATGAAGTAGACTTCAGTACATAAAAGCTGACCTTGCAATGCATTTGTGAAGTTTTCCTTTAAAAAAAAAAATATTTAGTTAGTTAGTTAGTGTAGGAGAAGAGCTGGCAGAGCTGGAAGGTGAAGTTAAAGGTGTCATCAGCTCAGAGTCACACCAGCGCTCCAAATCCAGACACCCCTTGAATTCTATTGACCCTTATCTGGCACCATTTTAGTGTTGAACTTTAGTTAACCAGATTCTTGTATGTAGGTGTGTAAAACTTGTGTGTAAATCTTACATATATTACAACCGTACGAATACTCCTGTTCCTTTCTGCCTTTATAGACAGAGACTAATTGAGTTTATTCAATTTGCTAAGCCAGAACTATGCCTTTCATGATTAGGGGACTGGAGGCTCAAACATACGATGAACGGTTGCAGGAATTGGGCATGGCTAGTCTAGTGAAAAGAAGAACCAGAGGAGACATGATAGCAGTCTTCCAATATTTGAGGGGCTGCCACAGAGAAGAGGGGATCAAGCTATTTTCCAAAGCACCCGAAGGCCAGACAAGGAACAATGGATGGAAACTGAACAAGGAGAGATTCAACCTGGAAATAAGGAGAAATTTTCTGACAGTGGGAACAATCAACCCATGGAACAGAAGTTGCCTTTGGAAGTTGTGGGAGCTTCATCCCTGGAGGCTTTCAAGAAGAGACTGGACTGCCATCTGTCAGAAATGGTGTAGGGTCTCCTGCTTGGGTGGGGAGATGGATTAGATGACAAATTCCCTTCCAACTCTGCTAATCTAATCTAATCTAATCTAATCCAATCTAATCCAATCCAATCAAACCCAACTCAACCGAACCCAACTCAACTGAACCCAACCCAGCCCAACCCAGCCCAACCCAACCCAACCCAACCCAACCCAACCCAACCCAACCTAATCTAATCTAATCTAATCTAATCTAATCTAATGTTATGGTTTAGTATGACACCTAAATCTAGACATGCAATCTAGAATATACCCTGTCTCCATCTTTATAATATCTCCTTTGTTATTATTTTTTTATGCTTACCATTTATTTGCCCTGCTTCTAATTTCACATCTCTGCTTTACAAACCAGATGCTTGTTAGCAATCTTTGCCATCTGAAACCCAGTTCCTTTCAATCAGGTCTGTGTGGGACTCATACAGCCCAAACTGAATTTTCTAGCTAACCGAGAGAACCAAGTTGCTATGGGAATAGCAGCAATTACAAATTTGAAGTATTTTGGGGGGTGAGGTGGGGGGGAGAGGAAATATTCGTTAGAATAGTGCTATTGTTCAAGGAAACCCAGTTCCTAGAATACAATCCAAGATAAATAAATTCAACAGGCTGTCGAAGGCTGCGGAAAGCAGATGCCCGCGTAAATATTCTAGCAAATTCCAGAGTTCTGATTAAAACATACCCACCAACGGTTGAAAAGCTTTTTAAAAACTCAATGAAGAGGTTTTAGGGAAGGATCTGTTGTCAAATCAAAAACTGCCAAGTTGTCTCCCATGAGAAAACAGATAAGCCTATGTTAAATAACTGCTAAATGAGAATAATAATATAAAAGGAGATATAAAACTGTCAAATAAGAGAAATTAAATGATTTGTAAATTTTAGATTTGGGATTCAGCACAAAAGAATCTTAACCGATCGACACACTTTCTGTGATTGTATTGAATGATGGTTGTTTTTATGTTTTGTTATGCTCAAAAATAAAAATTAAAAATTAAAACAAAACAAAACAAAACAACAATTGCCAAGGTGTCAGGTGCAAGTAATCAGGGCCATACATTAAGTTGCAGCTAAGATTTATTCCTCAAACCGATACATAAGAATCTAATCAACTAATCAAAATTATGGTCGCAGAATTATAAAATGACAATGTCAACCACATATAAGGAAAACTTGTATAAGATGTTTTACAGGTGGCATTTACCCCCGGTGAGAATAGCCAGTATGTACAAGAATAAATCAGAGAAATGTTGGAAGTGTCATCAGACTCCGGGCTCATATTACTGTATGTGGACATATGCAGAAACTAAAAGATATTGGACTAAAATCCACAAATGGTTAGAAAAAAATGACAAAGAAACATATTGACTTTAAACCAGAGATATTTTTATTGGGGATTTTACCAGAAATATACAATAGAGAAATGAGATATTTAATTGTGAATGTTTTAACTGCGGCTAGAATTGTATTTGCTAGAAACTGGAAAGGTGAGAAGATACCCACGGATGACGACATTATCAGGAAAATTTTGGAGTGTGCCGAAATGAGTAAGTTGACATTTGAAATTAGGGAACAAGAAGATAAACAATATTATTTGATATGGGATTTATTTTATCAATGGTTAGACAAGAAAGAATGGAAATGAAATATGAAATGTGAAATGGATAAGTTAAATAATTGGTAAATGAGAATAATAATGTAATAAACTGTTAAATAAGAAAATGTTGGATAGAGGGTTAAGCACAAAAGATACGTAACTGATCAATACACTTTCTGTAATTGTAATGGATGATAATGTTTTTTATGTTTTAAGTTTTGTTTAAAAATAAAAAAAAATTCCCCCCCCCCCCCCCCCATAAAAAAAGAATCTAATCAACCCACGTTCAATACTAAATTGGTGCCAGATATAGATCGACAGAATTCAAGAGAGGCTGGAGTTAGACTGTTTGTGGGAACGTAATGATTCTAGGCTGGTGACTTACTTAACTCCACCACTACCTCAGCTTTATTGGCTCTTCTCTTACAAAACCTGAGACCAAGGTGACGCCACACGGGCTTAAAAATAAAAGCTGGGCACCTAATTCTAGAGCCGTGTTTCTCAATCTTGGCAATTTTAAGATGGATGGGCTTCATTATGGCTTACCTTCCACCTAGCATCACCTGCCTGAGGCAGTTGCCTTATGTTGTCCAACGGTAGGATGTATTATGGGAAGACCAAGTTCTCTGGAGAAGGTTCTAATGCTGGGAAAGGTGGAAGGAAGTAGAAGAGGATGTCCAGCTTCAAGGGGAATGGAGTCAGTCACAGAGATAATGGGGGCACCATTGGAAGACCTGAAGAACCAGGTTAGGCACAGATCTTCATGGCGAAGGTCTACCTATGTGGTCGCTAAGAGTCAATAACAACTTGATGGCACATACTCAACCGAAGAGATGACCTTGCCTAGTCTGTCTTACAGATCTCACTATCTGACTTCAAGCACTTTTAGTCACCAGATTCATGACAACAGTCACTCCATCGGTCATGATAGGGAGGACTTATCTACTGAACCTATACAAATGGTCCTTGATTTACGACCACAATTGAGCCCATAATTTCTGCTGTTAACTGAGATATTTGTTAAGTGAGTTTTGCTCCATTTTACGGCCTTTCTTGCCACGGTTGTTAAGCGAATCACTGCAATTGATAAGTTAGTCACCCGGTTGTTAAGCGAATCCGGCTTCCCCATTGACTTTGCTTGTTCAGATGGTTGCTAAAGGGGATTGCATGACCTTGGGACACAGCAATGGTCGTAAGTATGAACCGGTTGCTGGGCATTTGATGGAGATGCTAAAGGTAAGGTAAAAATAAAAGTTCCCCTCTCACATATGTGCTAGTCGTTCCCGACTCTAGGGGACAGTGCTCATCTTCGTTTCAAAGCCGAAGAATCAGCGCTGTCCGAAGACATCTCCATCGTCACATGGCCAGGATGAATAAACGCCAAAGGCACACAGAACGCTGTTAGCTTCCCACCGAAGGTGGTCCCTATTTTTCTACTTGCATTTTTTACCTGCTTTCGAACTGCTAGGCCGGCAGAAGCTGGGACAAGGAACGGGAGCTCACCCCGTTACGCAGCACTAGGGATTCGAACCGCTGAACTGCTGACCTTTCAACCGACAAGCTCAGCATCTTAGCCACTGAGCCACCACGTCCCTTCTGGAGATGCTACGAAGGTCCTAACTGTGAAAAACAGTCCTAAGTCTCTTCTTTCGGTGCTGTTGTACCTTTGAACGGTCACTAAATGAACTGTTGTAAGTTGAGGACTACCTGTAGAAAGGGAAGAAGCGAGGCAACCTTCTTTAGTAGGCCAAACACTTAACGTTGGGCTCCGAGATGAGAAATGAATAAAACGGCCATTCTTTGCACAAGGTGAACATCAGCACAAAATGTAGAACTTACCTCGCTCTCACCCCACAAAGCAATTAGCTTGGCATCTGATTTATCTCGGGGAGCAGGAGTGCTGTTAGTGCAACTCCCCAAATAATGCTTTGCCAAACGGTGCATGTAGTTATTATTAAAACAATATTGAGCACTAAAAATATACCGTTCCAGGGAGAATCCATGCTGATAGAGACAATCAATCATTTATTACCCACCCAGGAGTTGTGCCAGTCATCATACCAACTGGAAGGAGAACGGCAAAGACGGCTGGCGGTTCAGGACAAAGCCATCAGGAGGACAGAAAAGAGGAGGGGGCGGGGGGGGCGGGGAGATTATTCAGAGGAAATGTCCTACCAGTAGAGTTGACAATTAGGTCGTAAGATAGGACAGGAGTTGCTGGATAGGGATGATCTATCTCAGCGGTCCCCAACCTTTCCGGCTCGGGGGCGGGGGAGGGATGGTTGTGTGAGAGTGGCAGTTCACGCAAGTGGAACTCAGAGGTGGTATTCAGCAGGTTCTGACAGGTTCTGGCGAACCGGTAGCTGAATTTTTGAGTAGTTTGGAGAACTGGCAAATACCACCTCTGGTTGGCCCTGACCCTGTCTGCCCCTTCTAGGAGTCCCCACGCACCCCGTTTTGGCTCCCAGGGGGCTACAGGGAGGCCTAGCCTGTAAGGCTGGGGCACCCAATCGATCTATACGCTGCTTCCCAGCCTCCCAGCTGATCAGCGTGGTCGGTCTATTGCTGCCCTTCACAGAAGAATGGAGCTGGAAAGCAGGTTAGCGGGGAATGGGGATTTTGCACTATCCTTCCTCCAGGAGCGGGGTAGGAATGGAGATTTTGCAGCATCCTTCCCCTGAAGTGGGGAGGGAATGGGGATTTTGCAGTATCCTTCCCCTGCCGCATCCACCAAGCCAAACCCACCAAGCCATACCCACAGAACCAGTGGTAAAAAAATTTTGGTTCCCACCACTGGTGGAACTGTTGTCAACTCTGAAGCGAACCTGGCTGAGGCCATGTTTGAGGCCTAAGGGCTGCCACAAGGATGAAGAAGGGACAGGGAAGGGGGAGATAAAAGAGCTGGGTTTGGGGTTGTAGTCAAAACAAAAAAAGCTTTCCTGTGGGAACCAAGGACATTCCAACAGGTGGCTGGGGAGAGGAGGAGTGGAGTAACCAAGCAACCGGCCAGCACCTCCATTGGACCATGTGACAGATAACTTGAGGGGAGGGGGGGAAACTTTCACTTTTAACCTGCTGAAAACCGCGGGAACTTTCAGAGTCGGTTTTCACCAGTTGTGCCAATAAGATGCAACCAATAAATCTTGAGGAATCTACCTGCCTCGGAGTTCTGCGTTCTTTGGGTGCATTAATTGGAACACTGACAGCTGTGTGTACACGCATACTCGCCTGCCACTTGCACGGCCTGCTTCCAAATGGACAATGGACCAGTAGTGGGCCACAGCCTGGGGGTTGGGGACGCCTGGTCTATCTGAAGGACAGTTCCCGCCCCCCCCCCCCCGCCATTGTTTCAGCCTGTCTGGTAAGATCCGGCTCAAAGCAGCATGCTTCTGGTCTCATTATCAAAACTGTATCATCAAATGGCTCCTAAAGGGTGTGATTTTACTGTTGCAACAACTACCCTCTGGAATTGTACCTCCCCCCCCGCCCCGCCACGAGTGTGTGAGTCATCCCGATTCTGCTCTCCTTAAAATGAGCCTTGAATATCTGCCTTTCCCTCCAGTGTGCTCACTGCAGGAATTTTATGAATGTGTCACTATTTTAATCTCTGGGCTATCGCTTCCTTTTGGTTTTACAAGGCTGGAGTTTTCATCTTGCACACCACACAAACACTTCGACCTCAGGGGTCTCCAACCTTAGCGACTTTTAAGACTTGTGGACTTCAACTCCCAGAATTCCTCGGCCAGCAAACCTGCGTGGTAGTGCCTGTGGTGTGTATGCACACAAAGCATGTGTTTGGCACGCCCTGCACATGCGTGTGTGCAGTGAATCGGTAGCAAACCTTGGAACATTTCACCCCTACTGTAAGAGTAGGTGAATTGGGCATTAGTGAAGGAGAAGGAGGGGGCAGAGTTAAAAGAGCAACCAGCCTAGAATCCCTACGTAGCTACAAGCGGACTAAATCTCTCAAGCAGGGGTGAAATCCAGCAGGTTCTAACCTGTTCTGGAGAACCGGTAGCGGAAATTTTGAGCAGTTCAGCGAACCGGTAGCGGAAACTTTGAGTAGTTCAGAAAATCGGCAAATACCACCTCTGGCTGGCCCCAGAGTGGGGTGGGAATGGAGATTTTGCAATATCCTTCCCCCAGAAGTGGGGGAAGGAATGGGGATTTTGCAGTATCTTTCCCCTGGAGTAGGGTGGGAATGGAGATTTTGCAGTCTCCTTCCTTTGCCACGCCCACCAAACCATGCGCACAGAACCGATCGTAAAAAAAAAAAAAATTGGATTTCATCACTGCTCTCAAGTAATGGTTAACACCAGCTTGGAAGTCAAGAGAGTCAACAGAATTCAAAGGGAATTAGACTTGGTCCACTTGTGGCTACGTAGGGATTTTAGGCTGATTCCTGTTTTGATTCTGCCCCCACGTTCTGCCACTTCCCTCTCCTACCATTAATTCTCCTGATCTCTAAAAGATATGAAGGGTGACTCCCTGGGAATTAAGGAAGATTCACCCCACAAGGCAAAACAACGGTGAGCTCAGATTAATTGCCTCTTTCTCTGATCTCTTTTTTATTAGCTTGTTCCTCTCACTTTCAAGCGTAATTAACACTTCCCTGATCAAAGACCCAGCATAAGCCAAGAGTGAACAATCCTCATTTTATTGCATCCACCTATTAAAATGTGAATTGTAGCATTCAGTGCAGAAGAGAAATGGGAACTGATATAATTATGGAACTGGTAGTAGTAGCGGCTCGGGAAAATCAATTATAAAAGGAAGGCCTTTTGTTTTTTTTTAAATTTTAGACTCAAGAATAACATGGGCTAGGAGGGGCTGTTTCTTTCATCCTTGGTCTCTGTCCTTGTAGCTGAACGGAAGCGATCATTAACCACCTATAGTTTCCACATTCGTTTCTTAGATTCAAGTCCAGCTGGGAAATATTTCTCTGTTTTAGAATAAGGACGGTGTAGGACCGTGATGGCACGCATGCCAGAGGTGGCACACAGAGCCCTGTCTTGTTGGCACATGTGCTGTCGCCAGCTGGTCTTTGGATTTCCGGTGCTCCAGCATGTACATGGGCACCAGCCAGCTGGTATTCGAGTTTCCAGTGCTCCGGCATGGGAATGCAGACCTACCAGCTGGTCTTCGGGTTTCCAGAGCTATGGTGCGTGCAAAGACCAGCTGGTTGGCGTGTATGCACACGCCCAAAACCCAAAGACCAGGTGTGCACCAGCCAGCTAGTTTTTGGGTTTCCGGTGCTCCAACATGTGCATGCAGACCTACCAGCTGGTCTTCGGGTCTCCAGAGCTATGGTGCGTGCAAAGACCAGCTGGTTGGCGCGTATGCACTCGCCCAAAACCCAAAGACCAGGTGCGCACCAGCCAGCTAGTTTTTGGGTTTCCGGTGCTCCAACATGTGCATGCAGACCTACCAGCTGGTCTTTGGGTTTCCAGAGCTATGGTGCGTGCAAAGACCAGCTGGTTGGCGCGTATGCACACGCCCCAAACCCAAAGACCAGGTGCGCGCCAGCCAGCTAGTTTTTGGGTTTCCGGTGCTCCAACATGCGCATGCAGACCTACCAGCTGGTCTTCGGGTTTCCGGAGCTATGGTGCGTGCAAAGACCAGCTGGTTGGCGCGTATGCACATGCCCGAAACCCAAAGACCAGGTGTACGCCAGCCAGCTAGTTTTTGGGTTTCCGGTGCTCCAACATGCGCATGCAGACCTACCAGCTGGTCTTCAGGTTTCCGGGTCCAGCGCACATTCCAATTTGGGCCCTCGGTGCCAAAAAGGTTCACCATCACTGGTGTAGGAGATGACGAGGCTGAGCCTGACAGTGGGGTCAAGGATGTTATTAGTTTGGAATCATTATGCCCCTGTAACAAACCCAAAGTCCAGCCCCTCTTAAAGACCTTTGATTTTTATCTGGCATCAATTTGCTTCAACCGTCAGTAGATCAGATTCTTGGTACAAGTAGCCTGAAATAAACTTGTAGTGCTTTCAAATTCGATCTCGGCTCCTGATTTCTTGCACCTGGCAGCGGTTGCAATGTTAAAACTAAGCAAAGAGCAGCTTTTTGCCTTTTTTTTCTTTTTATCTGCTCTAAGCTTCTGTTCTTATTTGTGCGACTATCAAACCTACTGTAGTTCTCCCCACAATATTTCATTTTGCAATAACACCCCCCCCCCCTTGTTGAACTCTAAATCTTGCTTTGAACTGCTGGAGTGTTAGGATAAGACCAGGCAGAAAATAATACCCTACACTGCAAGCAGTACTCAACTTCCATTCCATTCAATGACCATTCAAACTTAAAATGGCACTTAAAAAAGCAAATTATGGCCGTTTTTCACACTTATGACCATTGCAGCATGCCCACGATCACGTGATTAAAATTTCCGGGTGCTTGGCAACTGGCACGCACTTATGACCGTTGCAGAGTCCTCCTGGGGTCAGGCAATCACCATTTGTAACTTTCCCAGCCCGGCTTCCGACAAGCCAAGTCAATGGGGGAAGCCAGATTCATTGAATGACTGTGTGACTCACTTAACGACATGGCAAAAATGGTCTTAAAATGGGGCAACTGCCTTGTGGTCAGTTCTCCTTTCTTTTGAACGAAAGAGAGTTTGCTTTCCAAATGGCTTTGCGAGGAGAAATGGTGAGATGGCCATGCAAGGAGGGTCATATTCTTATATTTATCGCCCGTGCTTGCATTGCAGCTGGGCTTATTAACTTATTTATTTATTAATCACATTTATACGGCCACCCATCTCACAGAAGCGACTCTGGGCAGTGTAGAACCATTCATAAAACTGACAGATACGCAAACCATCGTTATAAAAAGATATAAAGTCATGATTAAAAATGAAAAAAAAAACCCACTATAAACACTTTAAAATATGCAAAGCTCTCAGAAGGGAGTAAAAGATTCACCACAATGGAGACATCTAATAATGACCGGTTCCCTGGACATCAGGGGTGGAATTCTACAGGTTCAGACCAATTCAGGTGAACTGCTTGTAAAACCGGAGCGTGCAATCACCGAACCAGTTGTTAAACAGGTAGAATCCCATCACTGCTGGACATTCCCCCCCCTCTCTCAGGCTTGGTGACTTTATAGTAGCGGGCATAGTGGTGATTTAGCAAAATAACAGAGTTGGAAGGGACTTTGGACAGGGGTGAAATGCTCCCGGTTCAGATCGGATCACCTGATCTGGTAGCGATGGTGGCGGGTGGTTCGGAGAACCGGTAGCAAAAATCCTTGCCCCCCCATACCCCATGCCCAGCTGAGCCGCGCAATCATCAGAAGCTTTTTTTTTTTTTTTTACTTTTAAAAGCATTTTTTTCTACAACCTCTTCTGCCGAAAAAAATGCTTTTAAAAGTAAAAAAAAAAGAGCCTTTGATGATTGCAGGGCTCAGCTGGGATCATCAGAGGCTTCTAAAAGCATTTTTTCTACAACCTCTTTGGCTGAAAAAATGCTTTTAAAAGTAAAAAAAAAAAAAAGCCTTTGATGATTGCAGGGCTCAGCTGGGATCGTCAGAGGCTTCTAAAAGCATTTTTTTCTGCAACCTAAAAAAATGCTTTTAAAAGTAAAAAAAAAAAGTTGGCCACGCCCCCCCAGTCACATTACCCCCCACACACACCAAGCCATGCCCACAGAACCGGTAATAACAAATTTTACATTTCACCACTGACTTTGGAGGTCTTCTAGTCCAATCCCTTGCTTATGCAGGAAACCATTTCAGACAAATGGTTATCCAATCTCGTCTTTAAAACCACCATTGTTGGAGGTTTATAAGAAGAGATTATTAGCGTTTTCTCCAAAAGGGGTACGGTGGCCTAGAGGTGGAGGCTGTGAGTTTGAGCCTAGGTAGAGGCAGATATTTCTGTCTCTGGGCACACTGAGAATATATGGTATCTGCTGAGCAAAACTCCACATTGGCGACAGCAAGGGCATCCATCCAGTAAACGCTCTGCTAACTCCATTCAGTTGCCCAGACTCTACCCCGCAAGGGATTATTGTGGTCATTAAAAGACAATGATTAGCATTTTCTCCAATGATGACTATCATTAAGTGTTGTACCTTGTAATTCTTGACGAATGTATCTTTTCTTTTATGTACACTGAGAGCGTAGGCACCAAGACAAATTCCTTGTGTGTCCAATCACACTTGGCTAATAAAGAATTCTATTCTATTCTATTGTAGCCAAAACATAGCGTTTTCCTGTGGGAACCAAGGACATTTCAACAGGTGGCTGGAAGAAGGAGGAGTAGAGTAACCAAGCATCCAATCAGCACCTCTATAGGACCATGTGATGGATGACTTGGGGGAAAGGGGGGAACTTCCACTTTTAACTGGGTGAAAACCATGGGAATTTTCAGAGTTGGTTTTCACCAGTTGTGCCAATACTATCTATCCAATAAATTGTTCTTTGAGGAATCTACCTGCCTTGGAGTCCTGCTTTCTATGGGTGCATTATTTGGAACACTGACACTGTAGACATTTGGGTTCAGTTGTGGCTGTAAATCAAGGACAACCTATAGCCTACAGCCTACTTGGGATATGGTGGCTCAGTGGCTAAGATGCTGAGCCTGTTGATCAAAAGTTCGGCAGTTCAGCGGTTCAAATCCCTAGTGCTGCGTAACGGGGTGAGCTCCCATGACTTGTCCCAGCTTCTGCCAACCTAGCAGTTCGAAAGCACATTAAAAAAAATGCAAGTAGAAAAATAGGGACCACCTTTGGTGGGAAAGTAAGAGCATTCCGTGAGCCTTTGGCATTGAGTCATGTTGGCCACATGACCCCGGAGACGTCTTCGGACAGCGCTGGCTCTTTGGCTTTGAAACGGAGATGAGCACTGCCCCCTAGAGTCGGGAACGACTAGCACATATGTGCGAGGGGAACCTTTACAAAGGTTCTAGCCTACAGAAAGTCCTCAGCTGAAAACTGTAAGGAAGTCTGTCCATTACAATAAGTGTATGTGCTCTTTGAAACCAAAAAAGCTATCCTCCTGCATCCCAAAAGTAAATAAACAAACTTTCTATGTCCCAATTAGCCCGTTCCTTCTTGTAGGTCACTGATGGAGACCCTTGACGTTCCACTAAACTGTCTGACTCTGGCCTCAAGGCCAGGGATTAAGGGAGTTGGAGTCCGGCGACCTCTAAAGTTCACAGTTTCTCTAGCCTTTCGATCAGTGGTCAAAACTGACACCGGGATGCCGAGCATAGATGATAATTAAGTGATAAATACGCCGCCGAATCTACCGAAGGTAGATACGACGAAATGGAAATTGCCACTGCCTCCTCAGAGAGAAAAAATGGATTTACAGAATGCTCCAAATATGCTCAATTACCCCGTTTAATTGACTTTGAAATGGTACACAGAAAATTAATAATTGTCAGATAAAGTGATCTCTTTCATCCAATATCAGAAGAAGCATCTGGCACTGCCAGGAAGGCCAGTTCAACTGTTTTTTAATTGAATTCTTTGTGCAAAGGAGAGTTTCTCTTTCCCAAGGTGGCGGTGGGGGAATCAAATAAATCTATTCCGACGACAATGAACATATACATTTATTATGTGGCTCTCCGCTCCGCTCTTCAATCACGTTCAGTGGAAGGAAGGACATAACGATGTAAGAGGAACTGTGCTGTACGGAATACAAGTCCATTAGCCAATGTGTTGGTTTCCCAGGCAGGATTTCCAAAACATCCTGGACTCTATTCAAGAACAGTGACTAGTATGTGTCTATATATGTGTGTGTGTATGTGTGTGTGTGTGTGTGTGTGTGTGTGTGTGTGTGTAGGTCTTTGGTTATTCGGGTTTTCTCCTGCGTAAAATTGGAGGTTTCTTGGCAACATTTCGACGAAGTCTCATTCGTCATCTTCAGGCTAGTGTTCTCAGCTTCATGCTTCTAGGAGCACATTGCTCCTAGAAGCACGAAGTCGAGAACACCAGCCTGAAGATGACGAATGAGACTTCGTCGAAACGTTGCCAAGAAACCTCCAATTTTACGCAGGAGAAAACCCGAATAACCAAAGACCTACATACAAACACCCGTGAAAACCTCAGAATACATACATACATACATACATACATACATACATACATACATACATAAAATTTATATTTATATTTCGTGAATACGACTGCTTGAGGGCTCCTGGATTGGAGCTGAAAGGTGAAAGGGATGCAGTATGCTCCCTCTCACATGGGTAGACCAGGTGTCTCAATTGAAAAACACTATATATATGTGTGTGTGTTTTCTGAGGTTTTCGCGGATGTTTGTATGTAGGTCTTTGGTTATTCGGGTTTTCTCCCGCATAAAATTGGAGGTGTTTTGGCAACGTTTCGATGAAGTCTCATTCGTCATCTTCAGGCTGGTGTTTTCGGCTTCGTGCTCTTGCTCCTAGAAGCATGGCTAGTTCTGTCCAGTTCTTGCAAACCGGTAGTAAAAGCAGTGGGAGGCTCCGCCCATCCGCCCATTAGGATGTCCTAATGGATGATCTGCGCATGCGCAGAAGCACACAAGCTCCCATTGTGAATAGGTAGTAAAAGTAAGTAGAACCCACCCCTGATATATATATATCAAAGAATGGTGACTAGTATGTGTATACTCAGGGTGTATTCACCCTGAGCCCTGATTTCGGCGAGAATTAAATCAGTTAAAAATGTTTTCCCTGTGCCCCCAGAATCGCCAAGTAAAATGGTGCCACCTTGTTTTGCTAGCTGATCCATGATCATTTGGTATGCTTTTTTCTGATCTTGATTTAGAAGTGGCTTCTTGTCCGCGATATATGCACTAAGCTGTTCAACATTGTGTGAAGTACGTCATGCCGGTCTTGTAGTATAGTGGTTCGGCCGAAGAAAAAATGCTTTTAAAAAGCCTCTGATGATCGCGTGCCTCAGCTGGGCATGGGGGGGAGGGGGCAGGGATTTTTGCTACCGGTTCTCCGAACCACCCTCCGCCATCGCTACCGGATCAGGCGATCCGGTCCAAACCGGGAGCATTTCACCCCTGCTCCCAGCCCATTTCCAACCAGCAAAGTCAAGGAGGGAAGCCAGATTCTCTCAATGACCAACAGTTCATTTAACACAGTGATTCGCTTCAAATCAAACTGTGTCACAAAAATTCGTAAAATGAAGCAAAATTCACTTAACTGTCTTGCTTAGCTGTGGAACTGTTGGCTCAGTTGGAACTTGTAAGTCAAGTTTACAATACCTGTATTGGGGGAGACCCAGATTACACAGAGGTTTCTGGAAAACTGGAAAGGAGATTTGCTGTGCTTACTGGAATTATCAAGAAACATATGGTCCTCTTATGGGAGGTGCTAAATAACCATCATTAGTAACTACTGATAGGCTTATCGCGAAGGCATTTAAATCTATTTTAAAAGCCTTTAAGCTGGCAATGAGGTCTATAAGCCAAGAACATCTGAAGTTAGAACTCTTAGTATAATAAGGCATGTTCTCAACAACTCCATAGCCATGTTATCAAAATTCGGCACTTGGGATGTATTTACTACCATTCCAAGATCCCGGAGTTGTTTATTATAATTCTAAGATCCCATTTGTGACCTTTCCAGCTGGCTTTCAACAAAGTCAGTGGGGGAAGCTGGATTCCGTGGTGATCCAACTGTGGCCATAAAGGTCATAAAATCAGGCATGACTGATTTACCCCCACCGTGCTTTGCAATGAAAATTCTGGCCCAAATTGTGGTTTTAAGATGAGGGCTAGCTGTACACAAAAGCAAACGCACTTGAAGCTTAAGATAAATGTATTAATGGCACGGTCAATTCAACAGTAGAAACAATGACCAAGGTGTTAGTAGGGACGCCTTATTTATTTATTTATTTATTTATTTATTTGTTTGTTTATTTATTTATTTGTTTGTTTATTGGTTCAATTTATATGTCGCCCTTCTCCGGAGACTCAGGGCAGCTTACAATGCGTTAAGCAATAGCCTTCATACTTTTGTATATACCTGCTTAATTATTAGGGCTTTCGGCCCCCCCTAAGCGGTGTTCTTTTTTATACAAAGTCAGCTTATTGCCCCCGCAATCCGGGTCCTCATTTTACCTACCTCGAAAGGGTGGAAGGCTGAGTCAACCTTGAGCCTGGTGAGATTTGAACTCGCTGTAATTGCAGGCAGCTGGTGCTACTTAACAGCACTTTAGTCTGCTGTGCCACCAAGGCTCTTGATCCTTCACTGAACGGTGCAAACAATGGGTTGGATAGGCGTTGTTTATGGATGCCTGGAAAAGGGACGCGGTGGCTCAGTGGCTAAGATGCTGAGCTTGTCGATAGAAAGGTCGGCAGTTCAGCGGTTTGAATCCCTAGTGCCGTGTAACGGGGTGAGCTCCCGTTACTTGTCCCAGCTTCTGCCAACCTAGCAGTTTGAAAGCAGGTAAAAAAAGTGCAAGTAGAAAAATAGGGACCCCCTTTGGTGGGAAGGTAACAGTGTTCCGTGCACCTTTGATGTTGAGTCATGCCGGCCACATGACCACGGAGACGTCTTAAGACAGCGCTGGCTCTTCGGCTTTGAAACGGAGATGAGCACCGCCCCCTAGAGTCAGGAATGACTAGCACATATGTGCGAGGGGAACCTTTACCTTTACCTTATGGATGCCTGGAAGATGATTATTGCACGGAGCAGAAGGCTGCCTGCAATCGCATCAGTGGTTCCTTCCACCCAGAGATTTGTGTGGGAGAAAAAGAGTTAAGTTTGTGTGGGAGAAAGAGGGTTAAGACAGCGCCTGCCTTGTAGTTCCCAGAGTCTATGCGTAAAAGTGGAATTAGTCTGCTTTAGCTTGGCAAAATTCTGTCTACAGGTGAGGAACAATAAAGAAACTGCTTAGAATTATCTCCACGTATCTTCCTTAGTCTTTGGAACCTGACATCAGCTCTCTGTCCCTGTGAAACATATAAGTATCTCTGAACCCTGACAATTTCCAGGGTTCAGAAACACTTATATATATATTCAGAAATTGCAGTTCCAGTTTTCAAGGTTTTTCCCAGGATCAGAGACTGAATCTGGTGACTCCCTCTAAGTGTAACAGTGGTCAGAGCTTGCTGCTAAAATACTCAGAAGTCACTCATGGTAATGTCGAATCCATTTCGACCACACATAAAACAATTTATTGTCACTTAAAGCAAGAGCTTATTTTTAAGAGGCTCCAGAGAGTTTTTCTACTGTTGTAAAATGGGGGAAATTACTCCCAAACTCTGCCCGAAATTTGGAAAGACCGACCTGTAGCAGGATAGCATCCAAGGGAGATGGGCTGTGAAAAGAGACGCAGCTTTCTTTGCATATCTTCCAAGTAAATCTGACGTGAAATTTAATTCAAAGGGGAAACTGTCTCTAGATTATATTTCACATCCACAATTTGAGGGTTTTTTCATGTAGGGAGTTCATCCTTCAGTCTCGTAGGACCTTGAAAGCAGAGCAGATTTTGAGTTTTGATTCAATCTACGGAAAGTCTAGAGTGTTATGCGGTGATTTATACGGTGTTGATTGTCATTCTTGATGTTTATCTATGCTTAAAGCTCAAGAGTGGGGTTTTTTCTCATTTAAAGTGGCACATTCAGTCATTCATGATTTACTAACGGTATCTCCGAATGTCCTTGATGGGGTTTTTTTTAGATCACTTGTTTACTCATTTCTGCTTCATTCTTTTAGTTGGTTGATTTCTTTTTGTTTGTTTGTTTTCTGTTTGTGTTTGTACAGTTTGTCCCAAAAATTAAATTGAAGAAAATCGGACTAGCAGCAGTGGTGAAATTCAAATTTTTTTACTACCGGTTGTGTGGGTGTGGCTTGGTAGGTATGGCAGGGGAAGGATACTGCAAAAACTCCATTCCCTCCCCACTCCAGGGGAAGGATACTGCAAAATCCCCATTCCCTCCCCACTCCAGGGGAAGGATACTGCAAAATCCCCATTCCCTCCCCACTCCAGGGGAAGGATACTGCAAAATCTCCATTCCCTCCCCACTCCAGGGGGAAGGATATTGCAAAATCTCCATTCCCACCCCACTCTGGGGCCAGTCAGAGGTGGCATTTGCTGGTTCTCTGAACTACTCAAAATTTCCGCTACCGGTTCTCCAGAACCTGTCAGAACCTGCTGGATTTCACCCCGACTAGCGGTGACATGACAGCAGTGTTCCAATATGTAAGGAACTGCCACAAAGAAGAGGGGGTCAACCTATCCAAAGCACCTGAAGGCAGGACGCATTTCAAACATTTGAACCTGTACCCATGCAATTACCAATCGGTCAATTGTCTTCAGAAACTCTGGTTCCTCTTTGCTGCTTACAGTATACATCTGTTCAATCTTGTCAATTAAACTCTTCACGTATATAATCAGCCCCAACAATAACTAGTTGAAAAGAAGGACTAGGGGTGAAATGATAGCAGTCTTCCAATATCTCAGGGGCTACCACAAAGAAGAGGGAGTCAAGCTATTCCCCAAAGCACCTGAAGGCAGGACAAGAAGCAATGGGTGGAAATTAACCAAGGAGAGAAGCAACCTGGAATTAAGGAGAAATTTCATGACAGTGAGAACAATTAATCAGTGGAACGACTTGCCTCCAGAAGTTGTGAATGTTCCAACACTGGACGTTTTTAAGAAGAGATTGGACAACCATTTGTCTGAAATGGTATGTTTCCTGCTTGAGTAGCGGCTTGGACTAGAAGACCTCCAAGGTCCAACTCTATTATTCTGATTTGATCCTCAACTGACTTCTGCTTTGTCTACATCCTTGTGTTAATCCTTGTGATAATCCTTGTGATAATCCAAGCAACCTGCTGTTTACAGGGTCCTTCTACCCCTGTGAATATTCAGCTCTGCTCACATGAATTAATTAAAAACCACTGACAAAAATGCATCTCTTGTCTAGCCATAAAATACTCATCCATCTGACTGTAGTATTTATAGCTTCTCGGGCATTACAGTGTGATTCCAAAATAAAATGATAAAATTAGAGGAGGAGGAGGAGGAGGAAGAGGAGGAAGAGGAAGAGGAGAAAGGAAGGAAAGATTTCAATCGTGGGAGTAGAGCACCATCTATCCAGAGCATGATTTAATCTTCCCCCAGAACATGCTTTGGTTTCAAATATAACCTGAAGTCTCATCTAGGTGGGCTCTTGTTATGAGTCACATACCTGCAGGCTGCTCTCAGCTGAATTCAGATGCCTTCTAGCCTTATTTCTCTCTTTTGCTAAAATAAAAAAATGGTAGGAAAACAAAATACTTGGACAAGCCCAGGCTGTTCTTTCTCTATGCACCCTGTTAGAGTACAAGAATAATTCCTGGATGAAAAAAAAAACAAAAAACATAAAGCCGCCATGGAGTTTTCCAGAGTCACGCAGCTGTCCTCTCTAAGGTGCAAAATGGGACAACTCGCCATGGTCTATTCACCCTGGCTGAATCTCCCCAACCATCTCCTCGTGGTCACCTCACTCCAGCCAATTTCTTCTGGCCAACACACTACAGAAGCAATTCACCATGGGAGAGTTCAATGGGGGGTAACTCAAGAGATAAACAAATAGAATTGCAACTCACACCATCCTGGAGAACATCTAACTTGAGAAGGTTCAATCCTTAATGCAAGACAAAGCCCGATGCAATTCACTTGTCAGAGTAGAGTTGAGTTGAGTTGAGTAGAGTAGAGTAGAGTAGAGTAGAGTAGAGAAAATAGAATAGAGTAGAGTAGAGTAGAGTAGAATAGAATAGAATAGAATAGAATAGAATAGAATAGAATAGAATAGAATAGAATAGAATAGAACAGAACAGAATAACAGAGTTGGAAGGGACCTTGGATGTCTTCTAGTCCAACCCCCTGCTTAGGTAGGAAACCCTATAACATTTCAGACAAATGATTATCCAACATCTTCTTAAAAACTTCCAGTGTTGGAGCATTCACAACTTCTGCAGGCAAGTGGTTCCACTGATGAATTGTTCTAACTGTCAGGAAATTTCTCCTTAGTTCTAGGTTGCTTCTCTCCTTGATTAGTTTCCATCCATCCTGCCTTCAGGTGCTTTGGAGAATAGCTTGGCCCCCTCTTCTTTGTGGCAGCTCCTGAGATATTGGAAGACTGCTATCATGTCTCCCCTGGTCCTTCTCTTCACTAGATTAGACAAACCCAGTTCCTGCATCTGTTCTTCATATGTTTTAGCCTCCAGTGCCCTAATCCTCTTTGTTGCTCTTCTCTGCACTCTTTCTAGAGTCTCTACATCTTTTTTTTTTTTTTACATTGTGGCGACCAAAACTGGATTCAGGATTCCAAGTGTGGCCATTTTGGTTGTAACTCGAGGGCTGCCTGCAGTTTTACAGATGGCGGAAATAAAGTCTCTGGGTCTTTATGGATCGAGTTGAGCATGTTTTCGGAGCGCTGCCAATGTATTCCAAGATAATGTTCTTTTGTTTCTTTCCCTGCCTCGTAATCTCTTAAAGTTGAGAGAGAGAAAGATTGGCACTTCCTTCAGCACTAGGGATGATATCATCTCCTTCAGAGCCCGGGTGATTGATTGACCTGTTTTGTTCAGCCAAGGAAATGAGATGATAATGATGCTTTCGCTTTGCTACTGATGTCGAGGATCAATGGGGAGAACGGGAGGAATAATCAAAGCAGGCCCCCTCTTATTTTCTTGAGGATGGCATCCATTTCATGCTAGCCAGTTGGAAATGAAAGCTCTTAGGAGCACGTGGTGAGGGGGGCTCCTTTATAAACTGAAAGGAAAGCATTGTGACACTTCTGGATGGAGAAGATCCTGACGCTCATACAAGAATTTGTTGAGTTATGCGTTCAGAATTAGTCCAGATAATCATGGATAGATCCTGAAGCTTGGATTGATCTCAAGAATTGGGATAAATGTCAACCTGTCCTTCTGAACTCTCGCTGGGGAGCAGAAGTATGGATTCCCTTTGATGGCATGGTGGTAGGATAGATCATAGTGAGTTACTCCCAGGTAATCATGGATATAGATCTTGAAGCTCTGTTGATCTCAAGAATTGGAATCGGTCATGGTATAAACATCAACCTGCCCTTCTGAATTCTCACTGGGGAGCAGAAATATGGATTCCCTTTGATGGCATGGTGGTAGGGAAGATCATAGTGAGTTGAAGTCCTTCAAAACTTACCAATGCATTCCCAGAAAGAGAAAAATCAGGAGCAGCTCCCTTTGAGTAGAAAGGGCTTCAAAAAGCCCGTGAGCTTTTAATTCACGCCCATGCAGGAATCACACTTTCCTTACCAAAATGTCTTTGTCTCCCCAGAAAGTTTGCTTACTCAGAGTTTAAAATTTATATGCTGAGAGTGATGCCGGTAGAGTCTTTTGTGAATCAGCAGTGGCGCTTCCCAGCTGTGCTCGGTCTCTCTCTCTCTCTCTCTCTCTCTCCCTCTCTCTCTCCGTGTCCCAAGAGTTTCCTCTTCTTCCCTCCTTGTCTTTGAGTCCTGAGTTTAAAGCCTAGCTTTTGACTGCGGATAGTGAAACTCTGCAAGCTGCTTAAGGATGCACAATCTGGCATGAATGCAGTCTGAGTTACTAAGGGGTGGTGGTGGTAGTGGGTGGGGGAAGCAGCATTGGTGCCAAGAAGCTTCCTTCTCCCTAAGAAAATGGAGGACTTAATGGGGCCTGGAAGATCAGTAATGCGCCTTGCAATCTTTCCCTTCCTTGGCTCGGATGGGCATCGGGAGGAGAGTATCGATCCGATCCAGGGATGTGACCAGCTTGGCAATGATCTTCTGGCAAAGTCAGACACAATGGCTATCTTGCATTATAACAGAGCTGGACAAGAGTTTGATCCCAGAGAAACAGTCAGGAAGGAACACAATGTGGGAAATTTGGCAGACGTTGAGCAGCAGGACTCCCATGACAGGTAGTCCTTGACGTATGACCCTAATGGAACCCAACATTTCTGTCATTAAGTGAGACCTTGGTTAAGTGAGCTTCATCCCAGTTTACGACCTTTTCTCGCTGTCCTTGTTAAGTGAGTCGTTGCAGCTGTTGAGTTAGTAACACGGTGGCTAAGTGAATCTGGCTTCCCCATGCCAGATTCCCCATGGTCATAAATACAGGCTGGTTGTCTAGCAGCCAAATTTTGACCATGTGAATGTGAGGGACGCTGAAACAATGGTTAAGTGGGAGGACCAGTCATAAGTAATTTGTTGCAGTCACTTTGCCTGTCAAGCCATCCTTTAAAGGAGGCTATTTGCAGCTCAGGGTTGACATGAGGGGTCCTTGGTGCTCTCTGAGCTTGGTTGTTTTCATGGAGACGTTTCATCACCCAACTAGGGAACACCATCAGTGCTAGTAGGGAGTGGGGCAGGGGTGAAATCCAGCAGGTTTTGACAGGTTCGGGAGAACCAGTAGCGGAAATTTTGAGCAGTTCAGAGAACCTGCAAATACCAGCTCTGGCTGGCCCCAGAATGGGGTGGGAATGGAGATTTTTCAGTATCCTTCCTCCAGGCGTGGGGAGGGAATGGGGATTTTGTAGTATCCTGCCATGCCCATCAAGCCACACCTACCAAACAATACCACGCCCACCAAGCAACACCCACAGAGCCAGTAGTAAAAATATATGGATTTCACCACTGGAGTGGGGTTTGTGGAGAGGAGGAGGAGGAGGAGGACTGTGGGGCCCTTGGTGTCCTCTGAGCTTGATTGCTTTCTTACAGACGTTTCATGACCCAAACTAGGTAACCTCATCAGTGCTAATGACTATGCCAGATTAGAGTAAGGACTAGCACTGATGAGGTTACCTAGTTTGGGTCATGAAACGTCTCCAAGAAAACAAGCAAGCTCAGAGAGCACCAAGGACCCCTCAAATCATCCTTTCCAGATTTTTTTCAAAAACCTTAAAATATTTGCAATCTGGGCTAAACCCTGATCAACATTCATTTCTCCCCCTCCCACTCCCTCTCTTTTACTTGACCCGGGAAGGCGATTCTGTAATTCCACAAGCTATTTTCTAAACCTGCTTTTGGTGCAATCATGGCCTCTCGCCTTAATGCTGCTTTCAAATTCCTCTCAGCCTCCTCACAACCCACACCGCAATTCTGCTTTTCATGTTTTACATGCTTTCAACTAGAGCCTGGAGGAGAAAAAAACAAGCTTGCCGGCAAGAAACTCCCGAAGCCCAATATATTGTGATTTAAACTTATCATAGAGAAGGTTAAGTGATACCATAATTACAGTATGCAGCACTCATCAAATGTAAATGGCTTGGAATATTCCCAGCTTTGGGGGTGGAGTGTGTGTGTGTGGGGCGACATGGAGACATAGAGTAAAGCTAAAGGAACGCTCAAACGGTAAGGAGAATGGAAATGTCCCCATTTCTTTTTTCATAGAAGCCACTGAAGTGAGAGAAGAACCAATCTAAGTGAACTCTCTAAGTTCACTTAGCTGAACTTAATTCGCATGTCATTGTCCACTTGCAAAGCTTTCAAGTTGCCATGAGCAGGAGGGAGGGAGAACTGAAGTGCATTCCATACATTCTTTCTGACCGCAATCAGAAGGAGGGTGTTAGGTTTCACAGCCAGCCAAAGTGGTTAATTGGAGAATGTGATTTATGACATGGCCAGAGAGGAGGGGAGAGACAGGGTCATAGGGGAACGTAAATCTACGTAGGATCAGTCCTAACTGCATCCGAGTATTGCCGGAATGGTGCTCCTAATAAATGAATATATTTCCTTTGAAGTTTGGATCATGGCTCATGAATTAATTAGGGCATCTTTCGGAAACTTGATAGTCATATTTCGAAGCGCTGCCTGAGTAGGTATCTTCCCGGCATCCCTTCAAGTGAATGTAGACTGAAGCCCCCTTTATCTTGGTGGGAGAAGAAGAAGAGCTGCGTTCCAGTGGTGGACATGGCCAAATTAAAAAGGGAAGAGAGCAACCAATAAAGGAGAAAGTTTGGAGTTCCTTCAAGAACCATACGGACAACCATGGAGGGGCTACTGAGCCAAGGGTGGGATTCTACCAGTTCGGACCAGTTCAGGCGAATCAGTAGCTCTGACAATCAGCTGGGAGCGAACCAGTTTGTCCCGATGTTCAGATGGGCCCGCCCGCCCGCGCTATTATCTGACCTTTATCTTCTCAGCTGATTCGCACGGTAGAGCAGATTGCTGTGCGAATCAGCTGTGTTACTCCTCCGAAGAAACCAGGAAGTGAAGATTTCTTCAAACTGTGCACCCGCACGCAGCGTGCGATCACCGAACCGGTTCTTAAACCGGGAGGATCCCACCAGTGTACCGAGTAGCAGAAGTTCTAGAATGGAAATTACTAAGGTTTTCCCTGTCCAGTTGTGTCTGACTCCAGGGGGCAGTGCTGATCTCTGTTTTTTACCCGAGGGAGCCAGCATTGTCTGAAGATGCTTCCGTAGTTGTGTGGCCAGCATTGACTATTCATCAAAGTGCACAGAACTCTTTATACCTTCCCTCCAAAGTGGTACCAGTTTATCTACTTGCATTTGCATGTTTTCAAATTGCTAGGTTGGCATGAGCTGGAGCAAGGAACAGGACCTCACCCCATCACATGGTGCTCGGGTCTCAAACCCGGGCTGTCAGCGTTTTCCCTTTGACAAGCTCAGCATCTTTAACAGCTGAGCCATTGTGCCTCCTGGAAAATACTAAAATAAGTTTAAGAGTCATAAAACATAAAGAAGGGGGGGGAGTCTGTTATTTCCTCCAGAAAATCCCAGTCTTGCCTGCCTGCAGAACATGTGACTTCATCCATTTTGCATCGTTGACCGATCTGCAGAGGTCTTTGCTCCCCCAACCACCACATCCCCAAAGCTTTCCAAAGATTTCTTCTGCTATATGAATAATACATTTATTCCTGCTATCAATCCCCTTCCAGAGAATCAGATTAAAAAACATTGGACGAGGGGCATTTTCCGAAGCCCTCACCTTGACCAAGAAATCCATGTTTTGTGCTCTTCTGAGTGGAGGGTTTTTTTCCCAAGGGGTTGGAACTGGGAAGGAATGAAATATTTTGAAAAAGGGTAGCACTCCTGCCAGGGATGGGATTCAAAAATTTTAGCAACCAGATCTCTGCCTGGTTGCTGGGTGGGTGTGGCCATGGAGGGCATGGCCTACTCGGCCTCCTGCACTATGGCAGCAGTGGGGAGGGGGGGATTTTCACCCTCCCCAGGCTCTGGGGGCTATCCTTGAGCCTCTGGTAGGGCGAAAACAGTCTCCCTAGGCTCCAGAGGCCTTCCGGAGGCTGGAAATGGGCCCATTTATGGACTTCCAGAACTTCCGGGAGGCCCATTTTTCACCCTCCCAGAGCCTCAGCTTGGCTGCTGCACTTACCTGGCATCCAAAACAGGCCGCTTGGAGACTCCTGGGAGGGGCGGGGTGGGTAGGCGCAGTCAGCCAGTCCTTGGAACTATCGGTTTGGTGAACCAGATTAAAATTAACATCCGGTTCACCCAAACCGGTCTGAACTGGCTGAATCCCATCCCTGATTCCTGCTTGAGAAAAGACTCCCATCCTGGGCCATAAGAAGGAGAAAGTTTAGCTTGCTTTCTGCATCTGTCAAAAGAACCCAATTCATTTCAGGTCACCTGGCTTTCCAAAATCCAGGTCTATTTTTAGATCCATTTCGACAAGTCCCCAGAAGCAATTTCTGTATTTTATTTTATTTTGCCTATGCTGGCTTAATTTTCCCAAGGGACCTTTCATGCCCTTTTGGTTTGGTTTGGACCAGAATCCAGCCCTGGAAGAGTCAAGAATTAATTGGGGTTCTTTAAAGGAACCATTTAAAAACAACAACAACAGCAGCCGTGGATAATGAGGATTATAAGGATGGGCCAACAGGCCAAAGTTACAATCAAGAAACCCCCGTCACTCTCAAAAATGTCTATTTCTTGAGGAAGCTGGCATGGGGTGGGAGGGGGCAATCTGCGTGTCACTTAAAAAGAAATTGGCATCCTCACCGAGTCCCTGGAACAAAAATTGTGCTGGCTGCCAGACAACAAGACAATTCGTATCTCCTGACTTTGCACTCCTTGACAGCTGATAACTAAACTCCCTCACACCCCAGTTGGCATGGGCACTAAGGGGAAAGACAAGGAGGATCACCAGTGAAGATCCAGACAGAGGTTGCAGCCAGAAGAGAGTCTACATACATTTAGGGTTATCCCAGGTCTCCCTCAGAATTGAATCTGAAGTTACAGAGTCCAAAGTTGGTTTCCCAACCACTCCCAAGTTCCCTGGGATAGGACCAGGGGTGGGTTCTACTTACCTTTACTACCGGTTTGCAACGGGGTCACCCAACACCCCGGATGTCATCAGCAGCAATCTGCGCATGCGCGATCCCATTGCAAACCAGTAGTAAAGGTAAGTAGAACCCACTCCTGGTATATACATCTAAATGCGGTTGTTATTACTATTCCGTCTTTATCAGGAAATCCAAGGGGAGCCATCGTTCCCTGTCGGCAAGAAAGCCTTTTTAGACCACCCTTCTCGATACACAAACACACCCGCAAGGAGGACCAAGTTGAGAACTACAAAAAGAAAGCTCTGGCTTAGAAAATACCTTCTCAACTTCTTCTAGCCCGTGGGCCTCTAGCTTCAAAGGGCAATGAAGAGTTTGGAAACGATCCTTAATTTCATCGGCTGTGAAAAACCCATTAGGAGCCTACTCAAGCCTGTCTAAAATATTCCTCTGCAAAATATGTTATGCAAAACTGCCTCTATCTCCGAAAAGCAACTACTAAATTTTACATCAGCGTTTAAATTCCTTTCCTCCCCCCCCCCCCCCCCGTCCGCCCCACCTACCTTCAACCTTGATACGTATAAAACGGAAGATTTGCAGGGCAAAAAGGAAAAAAAACCCTCAGACAACCTATATTCTACATTTAGAAAGGTGATTATCCTGGATTTGATAACTGGGGGCTTAAATCATCATTGAAGAGGATGCCCATGTTCAACATGAGGACGATTACAGGCACTGCCAGGTTTACAGTCTGCGTGAGACATTTTCCTAACTAAGTAACTGTGAAATCTTCCCATTAGAAAGAGGAATAGCCTTTTTCAAAACTCAGAGTGAGTCACTAGACTAAAACACAGGTGGATATAGATTCCAATCACCAACTAGAGATGACTTTGGGGGGTGGGGGTCTACGACCTTGGGCCCAGCTCTTTTTAACAGATCATGGCTATAATCCCAAAAGTGCTTTTTCCAAAGGCAACTGGACTTTGGTTTTTTTTTTTCCCCTTGAAGATGTTTCACTTCTCATCCAAGAAGCTTCTTCAGTTTTGCAGAGAGGCAGTTCTTCAGAATGGAAGAAGCTTCTTGGATGAGAAGCGAAACGTCTTCAAGAAAAAAAAAAACAAAGTCCAGTTGCTTTTGGGGGAGAAAAGCACTCTGGGGACAACCCAGGGGTGAAATCCAGCAGGTTCTGACAGATTCTGGAGAACTGGTAGCAGAAATTTTGAGCAGTTTGGAGAACCGGTAGCGGAAATTTTGAGTAGTTTGGAGAACCGGCAAATACCATCTTTGGCTGGCCCCAGGAGTGGGGTGGGAATGGAGATTTTGCAATATCCTTCCCCAGGAGTGGGGAGGGAATGGGGATTTTGCAGTATCCTTCCCCTGGAGTGGAGTGGGAATGGAGATTTTGCAGGATTTGGATTGGCTAGTCTAGAGAGAGAAAAAAGACTAAGGATGACATGATAGCAGCGTTCCAATCAGGGGTGGGATCCAACAGGTTCTGATCGATTCTAGAGAACTGGTATCAGAAATTTTGAGTAGTTCGGAGAACCGGCAAATATCACCTCTGGCTGGCCCCAAAGTGGGGTGGGAATGGAGATCTTGCAATATCCTTCCCCCTGGAATGGGGAGGGAATGGGGATTTTGCAGTCCTTCCCCCAGGAGAATATATGCACCAAGACAAATCCCTTGTATGTCCAATAACACTTGGCCAATAAAGAATTCTATTCTATTCTATTCTATTCTATTCTATTCTATTCTATTCTATTCTACTCTACTCTACTCTACTCTACTCTACTCTACTCTACTCTACTCTACTCTACTCTACTCTACTCTATTCTATTCTATTCTATTCCTAGGTCCCAGATACAGTCATGACTTTGAAAACACATCAGGTTTAGCTCAATGTTGTCTAGAAGATATTTTTTAACATTTGCACGGGGTAGGAAAAGAAGAATAGTCTCGGGCAACCTTGATTCACTTGCCACATCTATAATTTTTCATGGCTTCTGTGATCCAAAAATCTGCTTCTACCGTGGCAGCTAATGCATACTCCTGGGATAATCTGGAAAAAGGCCTGCAGCCGAAATGTAATTAAATTTAAATTAAATTTAACTTTCTTTTGCTGCGATATTATTTGTACAGTGTGTCCATGTACTATAGCAAGCATTGTGCAGAGAATATAAAGTCTCCAGCTCTGACTGAACAGCTGAAAGATATCAGAGGCATCAAAAGCGTCAAGCATGATTAATAGAGACTCTTTCCTCCTGCGGAAGAGAATCGAGATATTATAGAGTTGGAAGAAAGATGCAGCAGGAGGGCAGAGAACAGCTCCAAAGCACCTGAAGGCAAGAAGCAATGGATGGAAACTTATTAAGGAGAGAACCTAGAACTAAGGAGAAATTCCCTGACAGTGAGAACAATTAACCAGTGGAACAGCTTGCCTCCAGAAATTGTGAATGCTCCAATCCTGATGGTTTTTAAGAAGAGACTGGACAGTCATTTGTCTGAAATGATACAGGGTCTCCTACTGTTGAACGAGAAGACCTCCAAGGTCCCTTCCGTTATTCTTGCAGGAACTGGGTATGTCTAGTTTAATGAAAAGAAGGACCAGGGGAGACATGATAGCTGTGTTCCAATATCTCAGGAGCTGCCCCAAAGAAGAGGGAGTCAACCTATTCTCCAAAGCACCCAAGGGCAGGACAAGAAGCAATGGGTGGAAACTAATCAAGGAGAGAAGCAACTTAGAACTAAGGAGAAATTTCCTGACAGTGGGAACAATTAATCAGTGGAACAACTTGCCACCAGAAGTTGCGAATGCTCCAACACTGGAAGTTTTTAAGAAGATGTTGGATCACTATTTGTCAGAAATGCTATAGGGTTTCCTGCCTAACCAGGGTGGTGGACTAGAAGACCTCCAAGATCCCTTCCATCTCTGTTATTCTATTCTGTTCTGTTCTGTTCTGTTCTGTTCTGTTATTCTGCTTCTCAACTTTTAAAGGTGTGGACTTCAACTCCCAGAATTCTCTTAAAGTTGTCAAGGTTGACAAACATCTACTCTGATCCTGTACTTGCAAGACCAACCAATCTTCTTTGACAGATGACCTGCTAGACCTGAACTGAAGACCTCTGTCTGAAGGAGATCATTACTGATTCTGTTCCCAGATCTATGCATTTCCCAAAATGCAACCAAAAGACAGATATAAACCTAGAAATATGGCTATCTTCAGTAATATTAAGGAACAACTGTTGGTGAGCAACCGTCCCAATCAGGAGGAGGGGTCAAATAGGGAATTAGCATGGATTCATTACGTAAACACAAGTGGGTGAGGTCTGATTCCCTCTGAATTCTTTTGAGTCTTATCTAATCTTTCTCAAGCAAATCTTCCAATCTGGGAAGATTCCTGTGAAATTGGCAGAGAACAATGAAGTAACGAGTCTGAACTCTACACATGTGGGCATCAAATTCTAAGCACACTTAGGCTGTTAGAACGATTATCGCTTCTCAGCTTGCCAACGAACCAAGGGGGAGGGAAGGGGGAGATGGAATGTAGGTTTCGACATCAATAATACAGCCATGAGAGCCAAGGACACTTCAGCAGGTATTTGCCAAAGCCAAAGCCTTTTTCTCTAACAGTACAATGAGGCTCAATTAGGCAATGTTGTGAAGTTTCCGAAAGACCTGCTCTAATAGGAGGAGGGAGAATCCTATACTTTGAATACCGTATGTGGGTTTGCGCAGGAATTAGCTAGATCTGGTTTTGCTCTCATCAGTGCCGAAGTGATGCACTCAATAAAGTTTTGCATTCAGAGATTGGATCATCTCGGCTGTGCTTGCTTTGCTTGGATTCATCAGTCGGAACGTTGACAGTGTGTTTAATTGTTTGTGTCTGGCAACAACAGCCCTACCCTGCGACTATGACATTCTGTTGAATGGCGTAGAGATGATCATGTTGTCTTCTCGTGTCCTCAAAACCCAGCCAAAGTAGGGATGCTGCCCCAACGCCAACTCCCTGCTGCCCTTCCCTATTCCCCGTGCTGCATAACGCACAAAATGCACAAATGCTAGGCTGTAACTCTCTTGCTTTGCACCAACTGTCTCTGCCTTCCAACTGTGACAAAACAGCTCCCACACTATCAAAGGCTGGGCAAAGCTGTGATTAGCAAGCATGAGCTGGAGTTTATTGATGTGTTCCAGCTAATGAGGGGATGATGATGATAAATACGTTTGGCACCGGTGGACAGAGGTAGTGGGGGTGGAAAAGATCATACCAGACACTTGTTTTAAAAAAAGAACCAGCAAAACCTGTGGGAAACCACTCAGGGGAAGGGCTGATGTGAGCTAAGTACAGACTCCCTACGCAGAACTTCTAAAGCAGTTATGAGATTGAAGGCAAAGCCAGAAAGCAAGAGCTTCACTTCCGTAGATGTTCTCAGCCCAAAAGCTCTGTTTCCCAAAGAGATGGGCTTTAATTACTCAATTGTTACAGAGTTCAGAACCGGTGTGAACTGGGGGCAACCCACCACTGCTATTGACCTCTTCCTTCTGTACATCAGATTTAACCAGCATGGTCCTTGAATTGAACTTCTGCTCGTGTCCTTGAGTACAGTGGAAAATAGAAGCGGGCAACCCTATAAGGTAAATTTATCCAGACTAGCTTCTCCTGGCTGCTCTGGTCAGACACCTCAACTCAACTCCTCTGCATGCAGACCAACGTGGGATTCTCTTGCGTTTAGACAGCATGTCCTGTACTATCTGAAAGGCCAACCAGGCTCGTATCTGCCTCCAGAGACCCCCTTCGGAGCTGTGCAAGAGTTGTTACATTTTTAACAAGGCGGAAGAGGCCAAAGGACTCAACCCAACATCAGACTGCCCGCGTTTTCCATCCTTCATTTTAATTACGTTGCAAATATATCCAAACAGCATGTTGTAGGATTGCTCCTACCCTTGCCTAACTGCCGTAGGAAGGCCAGGCCACTCCAAGGCCATCAGCCCTCTGTTTAACAGCGGCTGGCAAGGAAATCGGTTTCATCTGCCGCCTATCTAGCTTTTTTACATGCTATTAAAACTCTCCTGTCTGTTTGTCACCTTTAATTAGCTGAAATGGAGCATCACAGGACAACAATTTTTTTTTGAATCAAGCTACTTCAAATGGTCTCATTTAAAGAACGTGTACAAGCTTCCAGGGCCCACTGCTCCTGTGGAATTGAAATTTCAAGGATTTTCAGTCTAGTTTTATAGGGAAAGTTATGGCCGCTGCACAGGGGTGGGTTCTACTTACCTTTACTACCGGTTTGCAACGGGGCCGCACGCACTTCGGTGCATGCGCAGAAGCTTCCTGAGGACATCTGGGTCAGTGGGCGGAGACTCCCGCCAGTTTTACTACTGGTTCTTGCGAACCGGTCTGAACCGGGGGGCAACCCATCACTGCCACTGCAGTGCCACCATACTGCTTTGGTCAACCATGGTCGCACGGTCCAAGTCTCCTTTCCAACTTCCAAGTCTCTCTTCCAATTTCCAAGTCTCCCTTCCAACTTCCCCTAAGCAAAGTCAATAGGGAAGCCAGCAGGAAGTTGGAAATCCCATCCCTCTGCTCCCACCCTCTCCCATTCATGGTCATTCTGTTTATCCCTTTGTTGTTGTTTTAGCCATTTAGCTGTGTCTCTCTCTCTCTTGGTGACTTTATAGGCAAGTGTTCTCCATGCTACCCTGTCAATCACAGTGTCTTTCACCCAGCAGCGGGATTCACTTACCTTCCCTACCGGTTTGCAAATGTGAGCGCGCAGGCATCTCCTCATCTGCGCATGTGCATGGCCTTCTGCGTATGCACAGTGCTTGCGCATTACGTCTGGGTATGTGGGTAGAGCCTCCAGCAGTCGCCGCTACACGTTCGCCCGATCTGGAAAGAACTGGCTGAATCCCATCACTGTCAGATTTGGAAACCATATTAGCCCCGGAAGCTTCCACGCTGCCACTTTCTCGTGTGTGGGAAAGTAGGAAGGGGGGGGGGCGATTTAGTAGAGGAAGTGTAGTTAGACAAAATAACATTCTTCCTTTTGGTCAAGGTCAGGACGATCCTGCCTCTGGAGAAGGAGTGGTCGGAGTCAGTGGTGGGTTGCCCCTGGTTCAGACCGGTTCTATAGAACCGGTAGTAAAACCAGCGGGAGGCTCCACCCACTGACCCTGACGTCACCAGAAGAGATCTGCGCATACGAAGTGAGCACGCGTGTGCGATCCCATGGCGAATAAACAACAAATTTTAATATTTGTATTGTGTGTTTTTAATTTTGGCTGTTCACCGCCCCGAGTCCTTCGGGAGAGGGGGCGGTATAAAATTTTTAAAAATAAATGAATAAACAAATTTAATAAACAACCATCTGTAGTAAAGGTAAGTAGATGTCTTGAGATGGGATGGATGGCAATTGGAGCATGTGATCAACTGAGGGGTGAGGGGATGGTTTGGGGGGGGGGTTTGATTTACTGAAGGAAAACCCAGAACTCTCAGATTCGGGTTTTCCCAGATGTGCCAGTATACCTACTCTAATAAATGGAACTTTGAGAAAATGCTTGCCTCTGAGTTTTTATTTGGAGTTGGGGACTTTCTGGAACGCCGAGAACCACTCCTTTCACCGCTGTTCAACTTCGCATCCTATTTGATGTCCTCAAGCCGGCGAGTTCTTTATTTGCCCCTTTTTCTTGTTCCACTAACCATTCCCAGCATCCCAAAGGTGTTTTTTTTTCAAAAGGCAACTGGACTTTGGTTTTCCTTGAAGACGTTTCGCTTCTCCTCCGAGAAGCTGAACTGAAGAAGAGAGAACTGAAAACAGCTTCCTGGAGGAGAAGCGAAACGTCTTCAAGGAAAACCAACGCAAGTCCAGTTGCCTCTTGGAAATAAAAAAAATACCTTTGGAACAACCATGACCCGGAGGACTGAGATTCTTCAAAGACCTTCCTAGTTCCCTGTTGCCTTCTCCAGTGAATTTGCACGCAGGACGCGGCCAAAGTAAATCCGACGTCGCCTTATGATTTTAGCTTCTAGCGATGTGTCTGGTTTTTCCAGTTTATCTCTTTAGGTAAGTAAATATTGACAAGTGATGACCTGATGGGTCGTAGCCTGTCTGGTTTCACTTAAAAATGAACAGACCCTCATGGAGAAGCCGGGAATTTCATTTGCAGAGCTGTGAAGCCAGGATGGCCAAGAGGTTGAAAGAGAGATGTACATTAGGTTTAATTTATTTATTTTAATCCAAATTGCCTTCCGGCTAGGACAGGGGTCTGCAACCTTAAACACTCAAAGAGCCATTTTGACCCGTTTCCCACAGAAAAGAAAACACCGGGAGCCACAAAACCCTTCCCGTGCCTGACTATTTCTTGAAACTAGCATATGTCGTTGAATTAAACGTTCTGTTTTCTTCTGAAACTTTTCTTTTCTTGGATTTATCCATGGTTGGTCTACCGGGGGGTTGAAAAGCTCAATAAATCATGTGCCAGCGGATGTCGCACATCGGCGGTTGTGACGCATATTTTGAGTGACAGAGAGCCACAGCAGAGGGGTGAAAGAGCCACATGCGGCTCCAGAGCCACGGGTTGCTGACCCCTGGGCTAGAAACTAAGTAGTGTTGGCCCAGATACGTTCCCCCCCACCCTCCATGCCCAGAGTTTTCAAGGACCAAAACTCCATCAAACAAGATCTCTGGAAAGAATTTGAGCTTCACGCATCGGGGTGATTAATAGAGCTTCTTGCAAAAACAAAAGGCCATTAAGAGCTTTTAATATTTGCTCTCTTTCCTCTCTGCATACTTCATTTCATAGTTCAATGCAAATTCTATGTGTTTTTCCCTCGGTGAAGAATTAATAAGTGAGGGAAAGGGATGTTGATTTTGGATATCGTCCCTTTTGTATTTCGTAATATTAACATTCCCGGAATTTGGGCTGAGAGTCGCGCAGCTGTAGGAGATGGCAGAAGCCTTGCCTGCTGTCACAGGCGAGACCTCACAGTCACCCTACTGAGTGCCTTTGCCTTGCCAGGTAAAATATTTTCTTTTCTCCTGAGGGGGGAAAAATATCTTTTATCTCAGGATTCAAGGAGAGAAGCAACCTAGAACAAAGGAGAAATTTCCAGACAGTGAGAACCCATCTTCCCATCTTCCCTCTCTCCCTCCCTTCATCATGCTCTAGCCCTTCCTTCCTTCTTTCCTTCCTTCCTTCCTTTCTTCCTTCCCTCCCTTCCTCTCTCCCATATGGAATTTGAAAAGCATTTTTGCCAAAACAAACTTTAATAAATTCTGGGAAGGGAGAACTTCGACAGAAAATTCAGCAAATGGGAAAAGACAAGACAGTAACTACCACGTCAAGCTTCCCAATCCCATAAAGCTCAATAGAACTTTGTTCTGATCTGGCAACCTAAAGACACCACTAAGTTTGAGATTGTCACATAAATGTAGGAATTGCTGAACAAGCCCATTCGTATCACGTGGAATTAAGATGCTCAGAGGCCCAGCTGCAGGAATCTGTTGTGCTCCTGAAGCTGAAATTGAAGTAGGTATGTCTACGCTTCCACATTTTTCAAAGATAATCTTCTGGGACTGAAGATTTGACAAATTCATGAGAGAGTGACTGGCGTTGAAATATAAAATACGAAAGGGAGAGAGAAAGAGAGCAAAGAAATATATCACTCAACAAATAATTGTGTTTAATTAGAAATTATGCCTACTCTAGTAACAGGTGGCAAAAGAATATGCACAAGATTACACAGTGATGCATCAAGCACCACGAAAAAGGGAGCGACAGCTGTGAAAGAAAGAGTACACCAGTATCCATCTTAAAAATACTGCTACTTTCAAGCATCTGTCTATTTTTTACTCTTTGTTGTGGAGATCAGAAGGAATCCTTCTGATCTCCTCATGGCTTTTGAATTAGTATCCTCTGATGGCTGGAGATCTAAGGTCTAAATCAGGGGTCTCCAAACCTGGCAACTTTAAGACTTGTGGACTTCAACTCCCAGAATTCCTCAGCCAGCCATGTTGCCAAGTTCACTGGTCTAAATCAACGTCTCATCAACCAATGGATCAACCAAACGTGGGATGTTTAATGGGATCTCATGAGTGCTTTAGCTTGTCTTCTCCAGTGGTTACCAAGCTCCCAAGTTGAGCTCCACCACTACTGGAAATGAAAGGATGGAACCTAACAACATGTACGAAGGATGGTTGGAGGATCTCGGTATGTTTACCCAACTGACTAGGCAATCAAAAAGAGATGTGCTACCAGTCTTCAAATATTGGAATGGCTGTCATGCCGAAGATGGACTGGACCCAGTTTCTATTTCCTTGGGGAGCACCAGAATGGATGAAAATCACAGGAAAGATGTTTCAGGCTCCAGTGAGGAAGCACCCACAGCTTTTGAAGGTGTTGTGGCCCGCCAACAGCCTGCGCGGATCGTGGCTGATCCCGACGAGGAGGAGGCTGGCGTGGGGTCACTCCAGTAGCCTGCGCAGCCAGTGCTCACATCGGACAGCGAGGAGGCTGAAGAGGATGTGGTGCCAGAGGCAGAGACTCAGCCAGGGCCTTCAGAACCTCCAGAGGCTCCTTCAAGTGGAGAGAGAGAAGTGGAGGAGCCTCTCCTCAATGCTCGAGCACGCAGGGCTGCCAAAAGGCAGGAGTGGCTACTCAGGAGGAGGAGGTCTCCTCGAGAGTAAGGTTTGAGGATAATTGGCCACTCCCTTAGCCTATTTAAATTGCATGCAGTTAGTAATTTCTTGCTGGAAACAACGTGTAATTATTACAGAGCATTTTTGAAGAGTGAGTGTCTTACGGTATCTTGTTTTCTGGGCTGGTTGCCAACCTTTGCCGGACTTTATTTATTCTTGGTACGTTATAACTTTGATAAGGACCGTTGGTGTGTGTCACAATCCTTGGGGATCCGGAGCTGGGGCAGAACAGAAGGCAAGTTGTTCCATTGGTTAATCAGTCCTCACTATTAGGACATTTCTCCTTAATCCGAGGTTGCTTCTCTCCTTGATTAGTTTCCATCCATTGTTTCTTGTCCTGCCTTCAAGGGCTTTGGAAAATACGTTGACCCCCTATTCTTTGTGGCAGCCCCTCATATATTGGAACCAGTGGTGAAATCCAATTTTTTTTTACCACCAGTTCTGTTGGTGGGCGTGGCTTGATGGGCATAGCAGGGGAAGGATACTACAAAATCTTCATTCCCACCCCACTCCGGGGGAAGGATACTGCAAAATCCCCATTCTCTCCTCACTCCTGGGGGAAGGATATTGCAAAATCTCCATTCCCATTCCACTCTGGGGCCAGCCAGAGATGTTATTTGCCGGTTCTTCGAACTACTCAAAATTTCCGCTACCAGTTCTCTAGAACCTGCTGGATCTCACCCCGGATTGGAACACTGCTATCATGTCATCCTTAGTCTTTCTTCTCTCTAGACTAGTCAAACCCAAATCCTGCAACCGTTCTTCATACGTTTTTGTCTCCAGCCCTTTAATCATCTTAGTTGCTCTTCTTTGCACTACTTCCATGTGGCCCGGTTGAGAATAGGCCATGGGCCATACTAGATTGGGGAACCCTGCCGTAAAGTCTCAGTCAACATCTTTTTTGTAATGTGGGGACCAAAACTGTGGTGCCTTGGTGGCGCAGCAGATTAAAGTGCTGTTCAGTAACACCAGCTGCCTGCAATTACTGCAAGTTCGAATCTCACCAGGCTGAAGGTTGACTCAGCCTTCCATCCTTTTGAGGTAGGTAAAATGAGGACCCGGATTGTGGGGAAAATAAGATGACTTTGTATAAAAAAGAACACCGCTTGGGGAGGGGGGGGGCAAAAGCCCTACTAAGCAGGTATATACAAAAAGTATGAAGGCTATTGCTTAACGCATTGTAAGCCGCCCTGAGGCTCTGGAGAAGGGCGGCATATAAATTGAACCAATAAATAAATAAATAAATAAAACTGGATGCAGTATTCCAGGTGCGGTCTTACTAAAGTTTTACAAGTCAACATAACACAACTGTCTTTGTGCCATAAGGCACTGGTCCCCAACCTTTGCGGCTTGGCAGCCCAGCTGGGGCTGGAAGGAGAGGAGAGAACCAGGCCACGCAAGCCTTCCAAAATTCATGATCTTTAATAGGCTTAGACAGGACAAATTTGGAATAGTATAAGTTGAGTTCTATATATGTACACAGATACACATTCAAGCAGGCAGGCAAGCATTAATGCTATTGACAGCCATACAAATTGTTCCGTATTTTTGAAGCAAAGTCATTTGCTAATAGTATCCCAGTTCTAAGTCATCAAAAATCACCGGGACTCCATAAATAGCAACAGAATAAGGACACTAACTGAGGTTTCAGGAGGGCTAATTGCCAACTTTCTTTTTTTAACCGACGGAACCCAAGAACAGCTCTCCAGTAACAATGCGTTTGAATTACGAGCGGCGTAAGAGTCCTCCCCTTTGCTAAAGACAATGCCATATTAAACAAACAGCTCTGATCAGAAACCCCCTAGAGATGATTTACGTTCCATTTTGAGGATTCTGCAATGGAACTCAAGGCAGCTTACAGTCAAAACAGCAGCCAAATAAGCCAAGGTAATCTTAGGCGGCATTAACAAAGGGATAGAATCAAGATCACACGAAGTATTAACACCGCTTTATAAAGCTTTAGTAAGACCAGGCTTGGAATACTGCATCCAGTTTTGGTCGCCACAATATAAAAAGATGTGGAGACTCTAGAAAGAATGCAGAGAAGAGCAACAAATAGGATTAAGGGACTGGAGGCTATAACATATGAAGAACGGTTGCAGGAACTGGGTATGTCTAGTTTAATGAAAAGAAGGACTAGGGGAGACATGATAGCAGTCTTCTAATATTTCAGGGATTGCCACAAAGAAGACAGGATCTACCTATTCGCCAAAGGACCTGAAGGCAAGACAAGAAGCAATGGATGGAAACTAATCAAGGAGAGAAGCAACCTAGAACTTAGGAGAAGTTTCCTAACAGTTAGAACAATTAACTAGTGGAACAGAAGTTGCCTTCAGAAGTTGTGGATGCTCCATCACTGGAGGATTTTAAGAAGAGATTGGACAGCCATAGGTCCTCCTGCTTAGATTGGACTAAATGACCCCCAATGTCCTTTCCATCTCTGTTATTCTGCCTTGCCTTCCATTGGCATAGTTCGTGATCAAATGAGTTGGTTCTGTTCATATTATCCCAGAAAATTTGAACCATCAAATTAACAAAGATGATCAACCATGAATTGTTCATCAGAGGATGTGATTTCTTCCTTCCTTCCTTCCCTCCTCTCTCCCTTCCTTCCTTCCTTCCTTCCCTCCTCTCTCCCTTCCTTCCTTCCTTCCTTCCTCTCCCTTCCCTCCTTCTTTCCTCTCTCTCCCTCTTCCCTCCCTCCCTTTCTCCCTCCCTCTCTCCCTCCCTTCTTTCCTTCCTTCCTTCCTTCCTTCCTCTCCCTTCCCTCCTTCTTTCCTCTCTCCCTTTCTCCCTCCTCCCTCCCTCCCTCCCTTTCTCCCTCCCTCTCTCCCTCCCTTCTTTCCCTCCTTCCCTCCTTCCTTCCTTCCTTCCTTCCTTCCTTCCTTCCTTCCTTCCTTCCTTCCTTCCTTCCTTCCTCCTTCTCTGGTTTCTTCCTTCCCCCACCTACGGTAAGTCTTCTGCAAACAATCAAATTTGGTAACTAAGCACCAAAACTGACATTTAAAAACATCCTCGCTCTGGCATGGATGTTTATTTATTAGACAAAATATAAAGATCACAGCCATTTAGAAACAAAAGGGCATTGAAGAGTCGGTGAACCAATCACACAAAGCCATCTCATCTACCACTCTATTTAGCATAGACGTGGGGTGAGGATTCCGAGAAAGTCCTCTAATGAGTACTCTCCATCAAGTGCTCCGAGTCTCTGAACATGAAATAGTCATGCTGACACCGAACAGAAGAGCGATACGGATATTGCTATACCCCTCTCAGCATTAAACATGTATTACTGAAATGTTTGTTCAAAATGTCTTTGAGAAGACTCCTGCGAGTCCCTTGGACTGCAAGATGATCCAAACGGTCAGTCCTAGAGGAGATCAAGCCTGACTGCTCTTCAGAAGGCCAGATCCTGAAGATGAAACTCAAATCCTTTGGCCACCTCATGAGAAGGAAGGACTCACTGGAGAAGAGCCTAATACTAGGAAGGATTGAGGGCAAAAGAAGAATGGATTGAGGGCAAAAGAAGAGAACGAGGTGGCTGGATGGAGTCACTGAAGCAGTCGGCGTGAGCTTAAATGGACTCCAGAGGATGGTAGAGGACAGGAAGGCCTGGAGGAACATTGTCCATGGGGTCGCAATGGGTTGGACACAACTTCGCAACTAACAACAACAACTGAAATGTGCTCTTATATCTTACGCTCTCTGAAACTCCAAGGTTGTAATGGCTCAATTCGAGATAAATTGTAGACAGCTAGGCTGACAGACAACCAACGGTGCCTCCACGCTAGATCTAGAGCAGGGGTATCAAACTCAAGGGCCGGGGGCCAGGTTTGGCCCATAGGATACTTAGACCTGGCCCACGGGACCACCCTGGAAACAGCGAAGGACTGGCCCGCAGTGCTTCTGCCAGCAAAAACAGGCTCCCCAGCTCCGTTTTCACTGGCAGAGGGCTGTAGCCGAAAACGGAGCCTGTTTTTGTTGGCAGAGCACTTGGGCCACCACAAGAACCCATGACAGGAGTGATGTCAAGTTGGCCATGCCCATCCTAGCCACGTTCCCCCCACTGGCCCCCCTGAGGTCAGACGCAACCCTGATGCAGCCCTCAATGAAATCGAGTTTGACACCCCTGATCTAGGGGACAGCTCAGAATTAGGGATTGAACCATCTGATGTGACATTTACCAAGCCACCGTTATGGACCTGAGGTGGGGTCGGGTGGGCTTCAAGAGAGGCCTTCCAAGCGTACTACTTCACCGAATGACATCACCAGATGATGACTCCCCCTCCCTCACTGTCACCAGTCACTCCAAGCAGAATGCAGAAACCAAGGTTGAACTTCATCCCGCAGGACCGTAGGACTCCGAAGGAAAGGAACTCTGGAAGGACAGCGAAGTTTTCGTTTCCAGCAGCTCCAGTCAGAACAGGAGAGTGGCAGGGGATGGTCAGAATTATTCTTCTCTCACAATATCTGCAGAGCTGTAGCATCCCACCGCAGTCCTCCGTTGCAAAATGTTTTAGTCCTCTTAAAATATTAAAATATTTTAGTCCTCCGTTGCAAAATATTTTAGTCCTCCGTTGCAAAATATTTTAGTCCTCCGTTGCAAAATATTTTAGTCCTCTTAAAATATTAAAATATTTTAGTCCTCTGTACCAAAATATGTTAGTCCTCTGTTGCAAAATATTTTAGTTCTCTTAAAATATTAAAATATTTTAGTCCTCTGTTGCAAAATATTCTCAAATACAGCTCATCTGTCTAGAACTCGCACTGCATATCGGACATTAATACAATTGAGCGAGTCCAGAGGTATTTTACGAGAAGAATCCTCCACTCTTCTGCTCACAACAGAATCCCTTATGCCACCAAGCTTTAAATTTTGGGCTTAGACAACTTAGAACTACGTCGCCTTCAGTCTGACCTAAGCGTAGTTCACAAAATTGTCTGCTACAATGTCCTACCTGTCAATGACTACTTCAGCTTCAACTGCAATAATACACAAGCACATAATAGATACAAACTCAAGGTAAACCGTTCCAAATTCAATTGCAGAAAATACGACTTCAGCAACAGACTGGTCAATGCCTGGAATGCACTACCTGACTCTGTGGTTTCATCCCAAACCCCCAAAACTTTAACCTTAGACTGTCTACTGTTGGGTTGTTTTTTGGGGGGGGGGTTAATTTGATTTATATGCCGCCCTTCTCCGGAGACTCAGGGCGGCTTACAATGCGTTAAGCAATAGCCTTCATCCTTTTGTATATTTATACTAAGTCAGCTTATTACCCCCCCAATCTGGGTCCTCATTTAACCTACCTTAGAAAGGATGGAAGGCTGAGTCAACCTTGAGCCTTGGAGAGATTCGAACCAGCAGTAAATTGCAGGCAGCTGTGTTAATAACAGGGTGCATAGACCACTGTACTATCAAGGCTCTTGACCTCACCCCATTCCTAAGAGGTCTGTAAGGGGCGTGCATAAGCGCACCAGCGTGCCTACCAACCCTGTCCTAATGTTCCCTTTTATTCGTATCCATCTCATGTATTCATAACTATGTCTATACTTATATCTGTTATCTAATACATGCTTGACAAAATAAAATAAATAAAATAAAATAAAAAGCTGGCCAAACTCGATCCTCTGCGTCACACCTTGTTTACAACTGCACCTATATTAAGCAAAGTGACTTCACCTTGATCCACCTGTTACCGTTTTAATGGTTTATATACACAATTAACTGTATCTATCGTTCTTTGTTTTGCACCAGCTGTCACTTTAAATACCCGCTCGGCAGGCAAGAAGCTTTGCTGAATCAAGACAGATGCAATTCCATAATACTTTTTTTCAAATGTCTCTCTACCCCTCCCCCTTTTACCATAACAGTTTCAATATTGTGGATTTTATTGCTCTTTTTTCTTTCTTTCTTTCTAGAAGGAGAGACAAAAATAGCAAACTAACAACCAGCTCGTTGCCTTATCTAAACTCACCTGTAGCTTAGCCTGGCTGAGCAATTAATGGGTCCGATAATTTCATCCTGACAAAGCCATCTTCTACTATAGGACTCCGTTTGTTATCTAAAAACGTCCACACCTGTCTTGGCTTCTTCTTTCTTCTTCTTCTTTTTTTTTATCGTACTGCATGGCTAAATACCTTGCATGTCTTATTTATTTCTTATTTATTTAAATCAATCGCCGGTTCCCATTTTCATTCGTTTCTCATCCGTCAGAATGCTTCCTGTCGGCTCCATTATTTGAAATTAATTTTGCACTCAGCAGATTATCGATTGATTAATTTGCTGCGTGGGTGTTTGGCTATGAAATCTTCAGAGAAGGCAATGGTACTGAATTAAAATAATTAACCATGTTCACAGGTCCCTCAAATTGGTCTGTCTGTCTGTCTGTCTGTCTGTCTATGTCTGTTTGTCTGCCTATCTACCTACCTATCTATCTATCTATCTATCTATCTATCTATCATCTATCTATCTATCTATCTATCTATCTATCTATCTATCTATCGTCTATCTATCTATCTATCTATCTATCTATCTATCTTCTATCTATCTATCTATCTATCTATCTATCTATCTATCTATCTATCGTCTATCTCTGTCTATCTATCTATCTATCTATCTATCTATCTATCTATCTATCTATCTATCGTGTTTCCCTGAAAATGAGACCCTGTCTTATATTCTTTTGAACCCTGAAATAAGTGCTTGGCCTTATTGCCATGTGCTCAAAAGCCCAATTGGGCTTATTATCAGGGGATGTCTTATTTTGGGGAAAACAAGGTATCTATCTATCTCTATCCATCTATTTATTAGTCTGTCTATCTATTTGTCAGTCAGTCAGTCTGTCTGTCTGTCTGTCTGTCTGTCTATCTATCATTATGATCACCATGATCATCAATCTATATCTATCTATCCATCTATCTATCTATCCATCCATTCATCCATCCATCCATCCATCCATCCATCCATCCATCCATCTATCCATCATCTCAAATTGATCAAGTAGAATAAATAAATGGTTGCAGGTCAAAGGACTACCTGCTGGGATGTCCTGCTTCTTAGTCTACAAAGGTTAGCTTGATGTTTCTTCAGCAGCTTAAATTTACGGAAACAACATCCTGATAGCTGAAGACCTCTTCAAAGGACTTGGGTTGGATGCCATCCTACAGCTTCGGGATTAGGATACCTATATAGGAGAGGGTCAGATGAGTTCTTGAGATTCTGTGGCAGGGAAGCTCTGGAGAGACAGAAAGGAGGGCAAGAATTTATGTCTGCTAACGCTAGAACCTGCCTCTGCTTTTCTTCCCTCAAGAGCAAAGCGCCCAATGAATCATATTCTAACAAAAAATAAAATAAAATCATAAACAAACATGGAAAGAAGATAGAGAGGGGGAGAGGAAGAGAGAGTGTGGTGAGAGGACATAAAATGAAACTCCCCAAACAATTTTGGGTGATTAATCCTTCCGTGGTTCCTAGTCATCAGTTCTGAAAGTACAGCCTACACTACAGAATAATAAAGACTCAAATCTACTTTTCAGCACTGCACATTGATGTGATCCTTCTCTTAGGAATACAAATTGGATGAGCACAAATATCAGATTACGGTACCTGTCCTGGTTTTCAGAGCATCTTCCAAGGCCAGACCCAGCCTGGTTTTTCATAACCTCCAGTAACAGATGAAAACTCGGGGGAGGCATATGAGCATCACATCCCAAATCCCACCTCCCATAAATTGGTTTTTGAAGGCTGCGGCTCCCTGTTTCCGAATTGATTAATACAGAGACAGCCTTTCCTCATCTGGTCAAGGAGGTGTTGTAACACACAAACACACACACACAACACACACACACACACACACACACACACACACACACTGTCTTACACATTGGCAAAGAAAAAAAATCAGAACACAAAATACAAGCTGGAAGGATACGACCTAACAGACGACCCTCACTCTGTCAAAGACCTTGGAATAATTCATCTCAAATGATCTAAGCGCCAGAGCTCACTGTAACAGCATTGCTAAAAGAGCATTAAGAGTTGTTAACCTAATCTTGCGTAGCTTCTTCTCTGGTAATATTGAACTGCAAACTAGGGCATACAAAACTTTTGCCAGATCCAATTCTCGAATACAGCTCATATGTCTGGAATCCGCACTGCATATCGGACATTAATACAATCGAACGAGTCCAGAGATCAATGGTGGGTTTCAAATTTTTTTACTACCGGTTCTGTGGGTGTGGCTTGGTGGGCATAGCTTGGTGGGCATGGCAGGGGAAGGATACTTATTTATTTTTTATTTATTTTACTTCGAATTTATATACCGCCCTTCTTCCTGGGAACTCAGGGCAGTGTACAGCCAGATAAAAACACATAATATAAACATTAAGAACAAATTAAAAGGAAATATCTCAATTTGGCCAAAAAAAATTAAGAAACATATAAATTTAAAATCATATTAAAAGGCATTGTTAGGCCAGCCCGGCTTGTTGGAAAAGGAAAGTTTTAAGGGAACGGCGGAAGGCACGGAGGTCTTGGATTCTCCTGTAAAATCTCCATTCCCTCCCCAATCCAGGGGAAGGTTACTGCAAAATCCCCATTTCCTCCCAATCAGCTGGGACTCAGGAGGCAGAGAATAGATGGGGGTGGGGCCAGTCAGAGTTGGTATTTACCGTTTCTCTGAACTACTCAAAATTTCCGCTACCGGTTCTCCAAACTACTCAAAATTTCTACTACCGGTTCTCCAGAACTCATCAGTACCTGCTGAAACCCACCTCTGCCGGAGATATTTCACAAGAAGAGTCTTCCTCTCCTCTGCTTGCAACAAAATACCTTATGCTGCCAGACTCAAAATTTTGGGCTTAGACAATTTAGAACTTAGTCATCTTCGGTCTGACCTAAGCATAGTACATAAAATCATCTGTTACAATGTCCTACCAGCCAGTGAATACTTCAGCTTCAACCAAAACAATACAAGAGCACACAATAGATACAAACTCAACGTAAACCACTCCAAACTAGGCTGCAGAAAATACGACTTCAGTAACAGAGTGGTCAACGCCTGGAATGCACTACCTGACTCTGTTGTTTCTGCCCCAAATCCCCAAAACTTTCACCTTAGACTGTCTACTGTAGACCTCACCCCATTCCTAAGAGGTCTGTAAGGGGGTGTGCATAAGGGCACCAACATACCTACCCTCGCTGTCCTAATGTTTTCTTTTATTCGTATCCATTTCATGTATTTATAATTATGTTTACCCTTGCATCTGTCATAAAATACATGCTTGACGAAATAAATAAATAACACAAACACTGTCTCCAAATATCCTGTGATCGACAGTTATAAAAAGCAGAAAACTTTCTAGATGAGTTCCTATGGAGTTCCTGTAGGGTTTTTCGGGAGGAGGAAGAGGAAGAGGAAGAAGAGGAGAGTAAAAGGAAGGGAATGAGTGAAAGGTCTTTCATCTCTTCTCTAGCAAATCAATGTCTGCGTGGACATCCCAGAATTTCTGACAGGCTGTTATTCCGAGTTCTCCCATCTCCAAAGCAACATGACAAGGAACTGCAGTGGTGATAATTACGGGAAATTGGAGTCAAATATATAGACAGATAGAATCATATTATGAAGGACAGACACCTTAATCTTTACCGAACATAAGGCCAAATATCTCTGGATATTCCAGCAGATGTATAGTAGTGGCCAAAATTGTGGAAACCGTTTGGGGAAAGTGTATTTTTGAGGTTTGATGGCTAATAACACCACTTTTTTTTTTTTTTTTTTTTTTGGAGTTTCAAGAGAATCCTATTCCATTCTGGAATGGCCTGGGAATAGCCCAGACCTTCACCCAATTGAAAATCTATGGAACCAAGAAAGAAACTTGTGAGTCAGAAGCGACCCAGCAATAAAACCCAGTTAATAGAAGCCAATATTCAATCTTGGTTTCACATGATAACAGCTGCAGAACTAAAAGATTTGGTTCACTCCATGGGAAGACGTTGTAAGGCCGTCATTCATGCTAAAAGTTACCCAACTAAGTATTCACTTTTTTTTGCCTATCTCGTTTTTTCTACGTTTCACTTTTCTTCTTCATACTGTAACTGCTATTCTAATAGCAAATCCTCCATAAAAGGTATTGCATTACATTCTTGATTAAATTATCTTTCCATTGATATATAATTTTATGGTGCTAAAAAAAAAAAGTGGTGTTATTAGCTAGTTTCAGAAAATGCACTTTTCCCAAAAGGTTTCCACAATTTTGGCCACTACTGTATTCATACCTGAATGAACTTCAGGAATTAGCTTTTTCTTTTTCTTTTCTTCTCTTTTGCTTGACAAGAGCAAAGAAGACAAAAGATTGTATTATATTCCCTTTCCTCCTTTTCCGTTCCATCAGTGATATAACGCTAGGATGGATTTGTGGGATTCAGATGTGCCTGAAATCTAAATCCCAAGATTCCTCACCATTGACCATGCTTTCTAGGACAGCTAGAGATTCAGCAACATCTGGGGTGCCACCTCCAGGTGCCGGTACCTGGCCTTGCACTCCCACAGGTCTTCCCTCTGCTTGGAAAGCCTATGCTCATAGTCCTCAATGAGGTGCTTCTGCTGAGCCTCCTTCTCCGTCAGATCCTATTTGAACTGAGCTATGTTGCCAACTCTTTTTCGTGATGGCTGCTTAGTGCCAACAACTGCTTCCTGTTGGGGCCCTAAGGAGCCCGGACGGGCAGGCAAGGAATGGCTGGGAGGGGAGGGGCGAGTAGAGGCCGGTGAGGCGCCCTTCGATGTGAGTGACATTAAGTTCTCTACATGGGGCTCCCCTTGAGGAGCACTCGGAGGCTCCAACTGGCGCAGAGTGCGGCCGCGCGGGTGGTGATGGGAGCGACGTGCGCTCCCATGTAACGCCTCTCCTGCGCGAGCTGCACTGGCTCCCGGTGGTCTTCCGAGTGTGCTTCAAGGTTTTGGTTATCACCTTCAGAGCGCTCCATGGCTTAGGACCTGGCTATTTACGGGACTGCCTGCTGCCACCAATAGCCTCCCACCAACCAGTACACTCCCATAGAGAGGGGCTCCTCCGGGTGCTGTCAGCCAAACAATGTCGACTGGCGGCCCCCAGGGGGAGAGCCTTCTCTGTGGGGGCACCTACGATCTGGAACGAGCTCCCCCCGGAGATACGGAGGATTCCGGATCTGCGTACCTTCCGTCGCGCGCTTAAGACGTTCTTACTCCATCAAGCTGGCCTGACCTAAACTTTTCCTCTTTTTAAATGGAATTTTAAATTTGGTTTTAATTTATTGGGGTTTTAAAATGGTTCAGCCAAATTTATTTAATTAGTTTTATTTCTATTTTAAATTTTGTATCTATATGTTTTATTTTATGGCTGTTCACCGCCCTGAGTCCTTCGGGAGTAGGGCGGTATACAAATTTAATAAAATGAAATGAAAAAATGAAAATGAAAAAAGTTGGCCACGCCCACCCAGTCACATGATCACCTAGCCACGCCCACCCAGCTGGTCATTAGGCAGATCATATTAGTGGTCCGCGTGATTTAAAATTATGAATTTAGTGGTCCCTGAGGTCCGAAAGGTTGGGGACCCCTGCTCTAAGGAAGAAGCTACAAAAAGTGGCCCTGAGTAGGGGGGGCTGGACTAGATGCTCTCCAAAGATTCTCTCCTCCCACCCTTGCATTCTGCAGCTCTACAATTCTATTAGCATACATACTGTTGGCCAGAGATCTATTCCAACTGTACCTTTCCTAGCTACATTTGTAATTAGCTTTTTTAAAAAAACAACAACAACAACAAAAACCCAGGGAAGGTTGAGGGGGGAGGGGGTGATTTCCTCTGCTTGCAACTAACAGCTGGGATGCAGGAGATTCTGGCCCTTTAAATCCCCCTGTACCACCAAGGCCCTGCCTCCTTTTCTGACACAGCACCAGCTTAGCATCTCGAAGCTGAGCAATCGCCTTCAAGCTGGCAGACTGTGAGGATGTCAGGAGGGAGGGGAAAAGCCTCCAGTGCAGTTTTTTCCACCGCTCGCTAGCAGGAGAGGAGGAGGAGGAGGAGGAGGAGGAGGAGGAGGAAGAGGAGGAGGAGGAGGGGTGTCGGGCAGCTGCTGGGGCTGAATGCAAGATGCTCAGGCGGACTTCAGGAGACCCGAGTGGGAAGAAGACCAGGGCGAAAGTGGTCAGCATCTGCTTCGTTGCCTTTTAGCTGGCCCTCCAAGCATTGGAATCTGGATGCTGGACTTGCCTGTCACTCAAAGTCTGGGAGCTTTAAAGAAGACGTGTATTCTTTCTCCCTCTCTCTCTCTTTCTCCCTCTGTCTCTCTCTTTCTCCATCTCTCCATCTCTCCCCCCCTCTCTCTGTCTCTCTGTCTCCCAGTCTCTCCAGCTTTGCTCAAATCCCTTCTTCTTCTTACCATGATGCAAGCCATGGTCTCCAAGAGCATCCATTGAGGGCTCCATAAGAAACATCTCCGTTTCTCCATCCCTTGCTTGGCCCTTCCAAGTTGCTTCCAGTTGCTGTTGGGAGACCCACTCGACCCTTGGCATCCAACGCGTTCAGGACACGAATGGGCTTCGAGACCCTCTTGTCTTGTCCCAAGCTGGGAACCATGGCGGTCACCTGTGGACTCAAGGCCTGGGGTCGCTGAAGTGATGGGATCGCAACCTCCTGCTCTGCAGATGGCACGGCTGCCAAGCCAGAGTTTCTGAATGGGAATAGATTACTTTCTCCGGCTGGTTGCAAAGAGGCAGGGTGAAAATTCTTCACGTCTCCCCACCTTGCTTAAAGGAAAATCAGAAAGCAATAATTCAGATGTGTCCTCGAGAGCCAAAGGGTTAACCTGAGAAACTGTGGGGTAAGGGTTGTTGTCCGTGTTTTTTTTTTTAATCTTCTATTTTTTTTTATTGGATGTATCTGATGCCTCACCACCAACGTCCACGGTCGGCTTGGTCTTGGAGAACAGGAATGGGATCTGAGGATCTGGTTGGCATCCAAAGGTGCTGCTGGAAGGAAGAGCAAGAGATCCATTTGGTAGGAAGTGTGTTCCTGGCCAGCTGCTGTGGTTGTAAGTTGCCGCTGTTTAAGTTGTCTTAGTGGATGAAAAGGGAGCTGATCTTTTCTTGGAATTCTAAAATAAGATAATAAAATAAAATCGGTTGGATTCACAGGACCTCTGCTAGATCAGGGGGGCCCCAGAGGAAGAGAGGAGGTCTAAAAGTTTCGGTTGGCTGGTGTGTAGAAATCAGCACACTCACAGGTTGGGGGTGGCCAAGTGTTACACAAGCAGCTCAGGGTTTCCCATTCCAGGTGGATCACCTTGGGGATGGTTCTTAGGGAGGAGGACCTCCTGCAGAAGGGATGGCGTTTGGGAGGACCCAAAGAAGGAGAACCCACAACGCAGAAGTATATATATATATATATATATATATTGTACTCGGGGCTGCCTTGAAAAACAGAGCTGAACCCCATTGGTGGCTTTTCTGGGTGAGCAGAAGGTAATTCTTCTGTGAAGAAGAACCAGGAGTCACCATGGGAACACCCAGTCAAGTTGAAGTTCAGTGACTTGGGAGGCTGGTGGAGTTCTCCCCAAGGCTGTTTCCGATCATGCTAATTTTCCCCTCCCTTCCTCTCTCTCTCTTTCTCTCACACTGCAGGAAATGGTGTGCAATACTCTGTGCTTCCAGCAACTCCCCAAGGCCCCCTTTGAAGGCTAAACCTCCCCATGTTCCTCATTTTTAAGGAGCTTCCTAAGATCTCAACGAAACACCTCCAAAGCCTAGCCGGGCGGGAATTGCTGCATGACCCTCTTCATCTTAGACCTTCAAGCTGTACGGATGGCCATCAAACCAAGCTACCCATGCAGAAGACTCCTGGGCAGCAGAGGTGGAGAAGACCCTGAGAAAGGAATCAAGAGCCGAGATCTTCCAGGGATTCTCCCCAAGAGCGGTGATGAACTAGCTGGAGGCGATGCCCTCTCTGTTGGGAAGGAGAACGTGGCATAGAGACTGGCAGGGATCACTGGCTTCTTTCTGCAGAGCAGAGCACAAATAACACACCTTCACCTTTTTCAAGCTCACGGTCTGTGGCATTCTCTCTCCCAAACCGGGTTTGTGGACCAATGGTGATTCCAAACCTTGGCTACCTAGATGGGCTGGTGGCCAAGTTGGAGGAGATGTATGTGTGTTGGACTCATCAACCCCTCGATCCCATCCCATTCTCTCTGGCTTGGTTGGCCCCTTCCAGTGACCCTAGGGAGAACAAAGGATAGGAAGTGAGTGCGCTGCTGGGACTTTCTGGGCAGGGGGGAGCGTTAAAATGTGGAGATCTCCCCACCCAAGAGAGGCTCTGTGGAGGCACAATCTGGTCAGGCAACAGCAGAATGTGCAACGCAACTCTGCCCCAGCTCCCCGGCACCCTGTGAAGAATGAACAACCGGGATTTGCAGGATAGGAAGCCCAGTAACAACACAACAGACAGCTGCAACATCAGTGAGAAGGAGCGCATCCGAGGGCGCATGAAAATGGTGATTGGGCAGCTAGAAGGCATTCTGCAAGAACTCAAGGAGGTGGCCAAGGAACTTCGAGACGTAAGTGTGGTTCTTGATGCGCGTCTGGACTTAGGATGGGGCCAAATGAGCTGGAACAAGGCTCTGAGGGTGCTTTTGTCAAATAGTTGTAGGTAAAGAGGATTAAAGGGGCAGAGAAGTTGTAGGAAGTGGAACTTGGGCAGAAATGTGCCAGGGAAAAAAGGGCCCATAGTTGTGTTGAGCTCCATCTTGCTCTTAACCTGCCGGATTTGTCTTATTTTAAGGATCTTGGTTGTTGGGGAGCATGTAAGTTCCATGCCTCAAGATTGTGATCATTCCAAAGTCACTGAAATGTTTTCTTCATGCGCATTTGGTGGTTCTAGGTAATAATCTGTGTGTTCTTCAAGTTGTGTGAAAATGTTTCTTTGCCAGATGTGAAGTTCTGGAGATCATTCTTGGGTGCATTGACCATTGTGGGCACTACGAGATGGTTTAACTTAAAAATAGACCAGATAAAGAATATAACTGTTAGTTCAGTTGGCGATATCTTGTGCATGGATGGGAGTGAGATGATGGTCAAATGTGGGCCTTCAATGTTTGTAGATTGGTACTCAGAAGTGGCCATACCCACTGTGCTTGGAATATAGTCTTTTTGTGAAATTCTTTGTCAGAAAAACATTGGCTTTTACATCTTGGCTAGAAGACAATACATGAAGCTTCCAAGTTAATTGGACAGCATCACCAATTTAGCTGGATTATCTTCTCTTGCTTTTCCTTCTGGGATCAACGTGGTCATTGTCCTCGGTTCCTAAGGTTCTTTCCCTTAGCTTGTTTTCTGGAAATAGAAAGGGTATGTTAGCCAGGAAGAAGCAAACCAAAATGATCCAGTCCAGATACTGCTAATGGGTTGATGGGCCTTGCAGATGTCCTACCAGCTCAACTTCTAACCTCGTCTCAATTTGGTAGCCTCCAAAATAAAGTCCTTCCAGTTTCAAACTGCATTGGGTCTCTTGAAGAACTTGCTTGAAAAAGGATGGGGTTTAATGTGAATTTCATCAATTATGACTCCAAAAACAAATTCCTTGTGTGTCCAATCACACTTGGCCAATAAAGAAATCTCAATCTCTCTCTCTCTCTCTCTCTCTCTCTCTCTCTCTCTCTCTCTCTCTCTCTCTCTCCCCATCCATCCTCTCATCTCTCTTTCTATCTACCTATCATCTCTCATCTATATCATCTTTCTATCTATCTATCTATCTATCTATCTATCTATCTATCTACCTATCTATCTATCTATCCAAGTCTTCCCCACCCTCTGAAAGCACATCTACAGCCTCCAAAAGAACAGAGGACCTTTGCTTGTCATAGCCAACTTGCCATGGTCAATTCAACATGGCCAACTCCCATGGCCAACTCCCTGCAGATCACTTCAACGATTCAATTTAATAATTTCAAATATTTTAAAAAAAATATTATCATGCTTGCTATTCTCATTTCATTTTGTGCCTCCTTTGGCCTCCTTTCTTTAATGATTCTGTTCCACTATTTCTTCGATATTAGTGTAACTCTTGTCCCAGTAGAGCTCTCCCGTGTCAAATTGTCCATGGCGAGTTGTCATAGATCCCCCCCCCCTTTGCTCATCACTTGTTCAGCCTCAGCCAATATTTACTGGTTATTTTTTTTAAAAGTTTCCATCCTTTTCTCCCTCCCACTCACTCCAATAGGAGTTCAGCATTAGAAGGAATTGATGGGCATATTGTGGTCTCTTGTGTTATCTTTGGGATTCTCAGTTCAGCCTCTATTCACAAAAAAGCCAGCTGGGTGGAAGAAAGAGAGAGGGAGAGGGAGAAAGGAGGAAGGGAGAGAGAGAGGGAGGGGGGAGGGAGAGAGAGAGGGAGAGGAGAGGGAGGGAGGGAGGCAGAGGGAGGGAGAGAGAGAGAGGGAGAGAGAAGGAAGGAGGAAGGGAGGAAGGGAGAGGGAGAGAGAAGGAAGGAGGAAGGGAGGGGGAGGGAGGGAGAGAGAGAGAGAGAATGAATGAATGAATGAGTGAATATATCCTGTTTCCCCCAAAATAAGACACCCCCTGATAATAAGCCCAATCGGGCTTTTGAGTTCATGGCAATAAGGCCAAGCACTTATTTCAGGGTTCAAAAAAATATAAGACAGGGTCTTATTTTTGGGGAAACACAGTATGTGTAGTTATCAGTATGATTTCACAGTAAATTTTTATACATTTTATGGAGGAAACTGCTTTGGTCAGGATCCAATAATACTTCCCTTATAGTCCAGGGAAGGAAAATCTTCAAAAGTCCAAAAGTAACTCTTTTGAGTTAGTGTCTTGGCATTGCAATCCTCAAAGTAGAAGAGGCCAGGAGGATAAACATCTGGAATGAGCCAAGGCCAACCCAACCTAAAATCCATAATTTGATGTAATCAAGGATTACAATGGTTAGGGGTTATGCTAATCTTCGGCTGGGAGATTTGATTGCCAGGTGATTCCGTTGACTGTTGAGGAAGGAAGGAAGGAAAGGAAGGAAGGAAGGAAGGAAGGAAGGAAGGAAGGAAGGAAGGAAGGAAGGAAGGAAGGAAGGAAGGAGGGAAGGAAATAATAATAGCACTTAGACTTATATACCGCTTTACAGTCCTTTCCAGCCCTCTCTAAGCGGTTTACAGAGTCAGCCTCTTGCCCCCAACAATCTGGGTCCTCCTTTTACCCACCTCAGAAGGATGGAAAGCTGAGTCAACCTTGAGCCTGGTGAGATTCGATCTGCCAAATTTATTTATTTATTTATTTATTGGTTCGATTTATATGCCGCCCTTTCTCCGGAGACTCAGGGCGGCTTACAATGCGTTAAGCAATAGCCTTCATACTTTTGTATATACCTGCTTAGTAGGGCTTTCGCTCCCCTCCCCCACTAAGCGGTGTTCTTTTTTTATACAAAGTCAGCTTATTGCCCCCACAAATCACAAATTGCAGGCAGCCAGTAGTCAGCAGCAGAAGTAGCCTGCAGTACCGCACTCTAACCACTGTGCCACCACAGCTATGTATATACTACATAAACATGACACACACACCCAAAAAAATATGCATATACATACATATATTATAGGACACAGAGAAACAACACAGTCTAGTTCAGATGTATACATGTACATGGTGAGTACTAGTACTACCAGTAGCAAGTACTGGCAAGGTCCAACTTTTTCTCCTCGTCTCCTCCTCCTCCTCCTCCTCCTCCTGCTGCCAAAATCCCCCAGTGCCTGCCAACTAGCAGGGTGCAGATCACTTTACAACACACTTAAAAAATCAATAGGAAATCTAACTGTTAAGTGGAGCAATATTCACTGGAGGCATCGTCATGATAAGAACTTCAGCCAGCAATAAGACAGAAGGAGCCACTCAAAACTGAAAGACGCAGCTACTAAAATGAACTGCCGTCGTTCAGAAGTACAGGTAGTCCTCGTCTTACAACAGTTCGTTCAGTGACCATTCCAAGTTACAACGGCACTGACAAATGTGACTTAGGACCATTTCCTCACAGTTACGACATTTGCAGCTTCCCCCTGGGTCATGTGATTGAAATGCAGATGCTCGGCAACTGGACTCCGCAGCTGTGTCCCAAGGTCACGCTTTATGACCTTCTGGCAAGCAAAGTCAACAGGGAAGCCAAGATTCACTTAACAACCGGCTGGCTAACTTGCCAACTGCGGTGATTCATTTAGCGATGGCGGCAAGAAAGGTCGTCGAATGAGGCAAAACCCACTTTAACAAGGGTTTCACTTAACGACAGATATTTTGGGCTCAATGGTGGTCGTAAGGCGAGGACCGCCTGTACTTGAAAGGCTTCCAATGGCCAGGAGACTCCAGAGTTTAATGAGAAAAAAAAAATAACAAAGGAAACCTTGACTCTCTTTTCTTTATTCAATAATACAGGCATTTAATAAAAGCTGTGATGACTTCATGAACCCCATGAGATCATCCTGCCCAGGAAGCAAATTTAGGACATCATCATGCAAAGGACAGAGCGAACTTTGTTCCACACATGACATAGCATGGAGTCTCACATAGATTCCAGAGTTTATCTCATTTGTGGGGTGACATCATGGTGCATGAGATATTGTTGTGGCTCCATTACCTGAGCCTGTGTCATTGGCAGGAGAGGACTCCAAGAGTGAAGGAGAGGAGTTGGCAAGGCCTCCCTCTCCAGGACCCTCCTCTCTGGCAATGCCTTCGGTGTCCGCCGAAGGGCAAGAGATAGAGCCAGGGCCAAGCATGTCCACACAGCTACAGATGGACAGTGATGAGGGTAATGAATCTTGGCTGGATCCACGCCAGCGTCACAGAGATAAGCGCGCGCAACAGAAGAAAAGGCGTGCCCGAGATTAGGCTGAGTCACTGGACCACACCCCACAGGATATAAAAGGGAGCGTGGTGGCCAGTCAAACCTTGTGACGAACAAAGCTGAAAGCTTCCACGCCATTCTGCATTACCGGACTTTTGCTATAGACTTTGCTGGATTATCTCTGGACTTGATTGACTCCGTAATTATTGAGCTGTTTCTTTTGATGTATCAGAAGTGGGGAGAAGTTATCTCTCCTCTTTGTAAATAATAAACTCTTGGCAGGCAGCCACTAGGTTGTTGCCAAGTTCCGTTATCATAAAGAAAAGGATTTTGCCGGCTGGTTTGGTCTTTAACTCTTGAACGTCTGTTGGTGTGTGTGCGTGTGGTTGGGGAAAGAACAGATATCATATAGTACCTCCCTTGCACACGTGGGCATCTAGGAATGGTGATAACACTACCATTTCTCCAAAGAACTTCTTGTTGTGGTTGACACACCTCCCAACTCTTCTGAAGCAGAGTAACAGAGTTGGAAAAAGGGACCTTGGAGGTCTTCTAGTCCAACCCCCTGCTCAGGCAGGAAACCCTACACAATTTCAGACAAATGGTTGTCCAATCTCTTCTTCAAGTGTTGCAGCACCCATAACTTCTGGAGGGAAGTTGTTCCATTGATTAATTGTTCTCTCACTGTCAGGAAATTTCTCCTTGGTTCTAAGTTGCTTCTCTCCTTGTTTAGTTTCCATCCATCGCTTCTTGTTCTGCCTTCAGGGGGTTTGGAGAATAGGTGGAAACCCCCCCCCTTCTTTGTGGCAGCCCCTCAAATATTGGAAGACTTGCTATCCTGAGTGTGGTTAACCATTCTAGAGCAATTTTTCTCCCCTTTGTGAATTTGAAGAGGTGTGGACTTCAACTCCATGGCTGGCGGGGGAATTCTGGGAGTTGAAGTCCACACATCTTCAAGTTCACAAAGGGAAGAAACCTTCTCTACCTCTCACCATTTCAATTCCAGCCTGCAAAAGGAACAGCGGCTCTCTCTCTCGCTTCTTCTGTTTGCTACCAAAAGCCACTTGTGTGACAGGAGGGAAGGCCTCCAGTGAAACAAACCAAGTTTAGCTTCACAGTGATTCAGCAATTAAATTCTTCCAGGGCTTCCTTGTAGCAACAGGTTAAAAGCAGGATAGACAGGATAGATGTTTGGTTGATTGGTTGCCTGGTGACACAGAAATCCTTTCCTTGCTGAGAATTCACATCTGGGCTCTAAGAAAAATGGGCTAGTGCACGTTCAACTTGCCAAGATCTCAACTGTCATCTTCACAGGGTAGAAAATGTGTCCTGTTCCTCCCAGAGACAGTTTAACGCAGGGGTGTGTCCAACCTTGGCAACTTGAAGACTTGTGGACCACAATTTTAAGACTTGTGGGCTTCAAGTCTCAGAATTCCTCAGCCAGCCATGCTGTTGACGTCTACAAATCTTCAAGTTGACAAGGTTTGACACTCTTGGCTTAATGCCTTTTCACCCAGATGTTTAAGACTCCCTCTCCACCTCTTACGGATCCTAAAATCTTCCCAGAAAATTGGCATTCGCTCTGCCTGCTTTGGGGGCGCAGTCTTCAATGAATCTTCCAAAGCCGATGTTGATCCTCAAGCCTACTGAAATTAGGCTCCTCTCTGCCAGAAACCATGGCTCACTTGAACCTTGGTGTGCTGGAGACAACCCATCCAGCACTCATGAAGCTGGCTTGGGTCTTCACAATTTGAGCTTCTGACCTCTTTGTAGCTGCTCGTTTTGACTTGCAGGTTCAGGGGAAAGGGGAACCGATCCTACGGTTGACCAACGGTGGTAACTCATGATTGCCAAATATAGCCGCTGCTTTCCAGAAGTCTCACGGATGAAAATGAAGATTGTTCTGTGATCCCTTTGCTGATGAAGTGCAGGTTAATGAAAACATGGCAAGCAGGGGTATCAAGACGATGGCATCAACTGTTCAAACAAAGCTCAGTCCTCCTTTTTTTTTAAATTGCAAGTATCATGCAGTTGCAGCCAACATCTGGATATTTATGTCTCCCTCTGCAGATGCTCCTTATTACAGGCATTGCCTGCCATCCTTCCTCCACCTGCCATACATTAAAAGACGTTTAAAAATCACTTTTCCGAACCCCTTTAAGAATAATTAAAGAAACCAGCTGAACTCCCATCGCATCAGGTTTGCTGCCGTTCCATATATTCCCCTTAAATCCACAAATTATTCATTTAAGGCAGAGTCGTGCAACAAGCATGTGGTAAACCTCCCTCCTGGCAAGGATTTAGAGAGTTCCAGGTGCTTTCTCTAAAATTGCTGCTAAATTTGAGCAGCTCGTTGATGTATGGCTAAGCTCACCTCTCCCTTGGAGTCGATCTCTCGCTCTCCTCTAGATGTTCGGCTTTCGGAGGCCTAGTTGAGATCAGGGGTTGATTTCTTTTGATCGGAGATCTTTTGTAAAGTCTCCTATAGAAGTGCTCCTGCCATGATAGCCATTACTGGCTAGGTGGCTCAATGGCTAAGACGCTTGAGCTTGTTGATCAGAAAGGTCGGCAGTTCGGCGGTTCGAATCCCTGGTATAAGTCTCTTGCGTGAGCAGGGGGTTGGACTAGATGACCTCCAAGGTTCCTTTCCAACTCTGTTCCTGTTATAAATGATCTCTCCTTCCTGATACAGGATATGGAATACAGGAGAAGACTCTCTTGTCCTTGATTTTCTTCCCTCCCCTTGTCCTACAACAAGTTGGAAGGGACTTTGGAGGTCTTCTCGTTCTCCTCCATCCTGCTTCTTGCTTCACTGACCTCCTCCTTTTTCTTTAGGTCCTTTGGAAAGCCATCACGGTGATGCAGTGGTTAGAGTGCAGTACTGCAGGCTACTTCTGCTGACTGCCGGCTGCCAGCAATTTGGCAGTTTGAATCTCACCAGGGTTAGGGTTAGGGTTAGGCTCAAAGTTGACTCAGTCTTCCATCCTTCCGAGGCCGGTAATATTCTGGTTTTAAGGCATTTGTTTCACATACAGGCAGTCTTCAACTTACAACAGTTCACTTAGTGACCATTCAAAGTTACAATGGCTCCGAAAAAAGTGACAGGACCAGTTTTTCACTCTTATGACCATTGCAGCATCCCCTTGATCATGTAGCCAAACTTCAGACAAGCTTGGCAATTGGTACCTATTTATGATCATCGCCATGTCCCAGGGACACATGATCCCTCTTTACGACCTGCAAAGTCAGCGGGGAAGCCAGATTCCCTTAACAACCCTGTGACTCACTTAACAACTGCAAGGAATCACGGTGGCAAGAAAGGTTGCAGAAACGGGACAAAGCTGACTTAAGAACTGTCTCATTTAGCAACAGAAATGTTGGGCTCAATTGTGATCGCGCGTGGAGGGCCAGCTGGGTATATTTCTTGCAAAAGGGATGGTGGTTGTTGTGGCCTGCCAGTAGCCTGAGGGGCTGGCAGCGGAGTTGGACAGCGATGAGGCTGAGGAAGAACATGGGCCAGTCCTGGAGGCTGGGGAAGACCCGGACAAGGGCTCTGTGTTGGAGGCAGAGATGGGGCCAGGGCAAGTCTGCTTGTTTTCAAACTGTTTGCATTTAATACTAACTACTTGGGCCTGGGTCACAACAGTAGTCTTGAAAATAGAAAATATTTATTTATTTATTTTTCTTCCATTGTGGCTTCTTATGGGCTGTTGCCCAAGAAAATGGGACAGAAATGTTCCACCCGAAAGATAATAAAGGACATTTGGAAGGAAACTTAGAGTGAAACAAATCAGCAAGGATGTGGGAATGAGATGCAATATTTATTCCCAGCTATGCTGCTTTGGGGTCGTGGTGCCTGTAAGGATCAACCCCGGCTCGTAAATTATCTCCCAGTGTTGCTGACAGCTTGTTCATTGGCCTCGGAGTGTAAATGCAAACTTGGAAGAGAGTTTAGAGCAAGGGGCAAACTCGCTATTCATTAATGGAGCCATGAATCTTGGCTGCCCTGTAAAGTATGTGACCCACAGCTCTTCTGGTGGAAATCCAGAACGGGGTGGACAATTTAATTCTCCAAGGTTACAGGTGATAATGCCAAGGTTCCTCACACACTGGCCAACCTGAGCAGTTAAAAACAGCCTAGCCATACCTGGTTCACCTCTGTAGAAACTGGGGAACCCATAACAAATATTACCTGTCCCGGTTTAAAACAGATGTGCCATTCCCATGAGTCAGGAACTGGTTTATGACGCATCTCTTGTGGCGAGCTGGAAATCTCTCCGAAGCTCGTTCCAAAGATGCTTTTTCAAGAGGCCACTGGACTATCTTGTTTCCCTTGAAGACATTTCGCGTCTCATCCAGGAAGCTTCTACAGTTTTGACTGAATGGTGGAGAATGGAAGGATTTATATTTCTTGAAGACAGCTGGTCATTTGCATTCTTTTTTTTTTTTTGAGAGAGTTGTTGAGGCCATTTGGAGGTTTATCTGTGTCCTCGGGGTCACCTGGATAGTGCAAACAGGTGTAGGACCTTCTTGGAACTGCTGAAAGGACCGCATTGTAAGCAGGAGATAGGTGGTGTCATATCCCTCTCACTAATTAAGGAGTGAAGCAACCTAGAACAAAGGAGAAATTTCCCAACAGTTAGAACAATTGATCGGTGGACCGACTTGCCTCCAGAAATTGTGAATGCTCCAACAATGGAAGTTTTTAAGAAGAGATTGGACAACCATTTGTCTGAAATGGTATAGTTTTTTCCTGCTTGAGCAGAAGGTTGGACTAGAAAACTTCCAAGTTCCCTTCCAACTCTGTTATTCTGTTAAATCTGTCCCATAGACATTCTCTATTTTCCTCCCAAGTTGAGCTGTCCGTGGTACTGAAACATAAAACATCTCTGCAGATTAAATTCTTGTAGCTCAGAACAGCAAGTCAAATGTCTCCCCTACCCAACACCCAGAGAGTAGGAAGGTGTGTGTGTGTGTGTGTGTGTGTGTGTGTGTGTGTATGTATGTATGTATATATATATATATATATATATATATATATATATATATATATATATATATATATATATATATATATATATATATATATATATAATTTGTGGCTGGATCTTTGTGAGATTTGTCAAAACCTAACCATGGGCTGAACAGAGTCCTCTTGTGTCCCTCCGTAGAAAAATCTACACAAAAATAAGTTATTAGAGGAAGATGTCCATAAAAACAGCCATATTTACGAATGTGGCATTCAAAAATTGGTCTCTCTAAAGTTAATCTGTCGAAAGAAGTCTGAACATTGCCTCTTGAAAAAGTATCTTTGGGACAACCATGGCCTAGATGACTGAGCATCTCCATAGGTAAAGGTAAAGGTTCCCCTCACACATATGTGCTAGTTGTTCCTAACTCTAGGGGGCGGTGCTCATCTCCGTTTCAAAGCCACAGAGCCAGCGTTGTCCGAAGATGTCTCCGTGGTCATATGGCCGGCATGACTAAACGCCAAAGGCGCACGGAACGCTGTTCCCTTCCCACCAAAAGTGGTCTCTATTTTTCTACTTGTATTTTTTACATGCTTTTGAATGGCTAGGTTGGCAGAAGCTGGGATAAGTTACAGGAGCTCACCCCGTTACGTGGCACTAGGGATTCAAACCGCTGAACTGCCGACCTTTCGATCGACAAACTCAACGTCTTAGCCGCTGAGCCACTGCATCCCTGAGCATCTCCATAGACATCTCTAAAGCTAGGTTTCCTTCTAGGGTGCTGTAGCTGTTTTTTCCAACTCCTCCGAGCCTCTGGGCTTTGGGCCCTGTAAGGGTAGGGATAACTGGCTGGTTTTGCAGCTGCCTCTCAGTACCCCAGGAAATGGAACAGGTGTTAAACTGAAAAGCTATTGTTAGTTTCCTCCTTCCCTTCAGCAATAGACAGTGCTGTGGAAAGCATCTGTCCACTGGGGGGGTTTTTTGGTCCTCCCTTGGCTTTGTTAACATTCTTCTATTTTTTTTTTTAAAACGGCATGAAAGTAAGGGGATTTTTGCTGCTGCAAAACCTGCCTCGGCTTAAGGCAATGATTTTCACTTCTTATTCTCAGCAGTTCACATCAACGGAAGTGAAAATAACCATCGCTTTCCTCCAGCCTAAGGGCTTGGAGGAGAAACAATGACTGTATGTGAAAATAAACAGAGTCTCCAGATTCAGAGGCAATGCATTTTGGAATTCAGATCCTGGATGTAGCAGAGGAGAAGGGGCCGTTGTCCTCCGATCCTGTATTCAGGAGGATGGAGAGAACTCAGTAGCACCTTTTCAGACCAACAAATTTTATGGACAAGCAAAAATATTAGATTTTTTTGTTTAGATGTCACCACACTCCTTCAGAGTCTGCAATACCAAAGACTAACGTAGCTCTTCTAGAAAACAAAACCTTTGTTGAGATGGATAGATAGCTACTTGGCCGGCTTCAACTGGATCAAGGATCAAGAGATCAGCCCGTGGAAATCAAAGACTATGGATCTCTACTTGGAACGCAGAATAATGGAGTTGGAAGAGTGCTGGTATTCAGCCAGTTCGAATCGGTTCAGGAGAACTGGTAGTGGCGACCACAGGTGGGCCACCCACCCACCCTGGAGCTATGCCGTCCTATTTAGCCACGTTTTCTAAGCCACGTGCATGCGTGCAAGCTGCGCGTGAGAGCAAAGTGCATGCACGGAAGATGCTCAGGTGCTCACATTTTCGGGGCGCGACGAACCGGTGGTAAAAATATGTGAAACCCATCTCTGAGTTGGAAGGGACCTTGGAGGCTTTCTATTCCAACCCTCTGCTCAAGCAGGAAACCTTCTACCATTTCAGACAAATGGTTGTCCAATCTCTTCTTTTGTCCAGAATCCCAAGATGGCATATATAAAGCTCCTTTCTCCATCCCGCCCTCCAAAAAAATTGCCACCCAAGCAAGTAAAGTAGGCCAAGGAAAGGTGCAACAGAACAGAATAACAGAGTTGGCAAGAACCTTGGAGGTCTTCTAGTTCAACTCGTTGGTCGAGCAGGAAACCCTGTACCATTTCAGACAAATTGGTTGCCCGATCTCTTCTTAAAAACCTCCGGTGTTGGAGCAGCCACAACTTCTGGAGGCAAGCTGTTCCATTGATTAATTGTTCTCACCGTCTGGAAATTTCTCCTTAGTTCTAGGTTGCTTCTCTCCTTGATGAGCTTCACATCCATCACTTCTTGTCCTGCCTTCTGGAGTTTTGCAGAATAGGTTGACCTCCTCTTCTTTGGGGCAGCCCCTTAGAGGAAGGGCTGTAGCATCCCCATAGCTTTTCATCCCTAGCCTGGCCTTTCCTCCATTATGAACGGCTTCGGTCTGCAATCTAATCTCTTATCCCTTGTTCTCCTTCAATTCTCCTCCAGCACAGGGTCACTTTGAACAGTGACATTCAGCTTCAGAATGGAAAGCTCATTAATATTAATCTTGTGTTCCTCTGGTGATTAATTTATCCTCTTTGCCACCAGGATCCATTTCCTGCCCTTGCCTGGTTCTTTTTTTTTTTCCCTCTCCCCATCAATTTCTATTTTAGAAAGCCTCTGTACTTATTAGGATAGAGCTTTGTCTCCATCGCTTAATAACTTCTAAACAACTTCTATCACATCCTCATCACTTTATGGCAGTTGAGATAAAAGCCAGCAGAATAGCACAGCTGGGGATGAATTATTGACTGAGAGGCACACCTAACCAGGGTGTTATTATTCTCTTATGCACTTGTTATGAGAACAAAACACAGGCTTTCCACCAAAAACACCTCCCTCACTCAAGACATCTTCCCAGCCCATAACATGCTTAATAAACATCCAGTCCACATCATTCAAAGATGGTCTGATCCATTTCCAATAATGAATGAAGGTATATATACCTGTCCTAGGATAATGTTACAGGATCCAATCTGGGCCGGTCACCGGGACCAGAAGTTTAGTCTTCCAAGCGTTCGTACTCATCCTGGAGCCCATCCTCCAGGAATTTCTCTCTCGCAGAGTGTATGCTTTGGGTTACTCTGTGTTGTTGTTATCATCATCGTTTACCAACCCCATAATCCAGGGGTGAAATGCTCCCAGTTCAGATCGGATCGACTGATCCAGTAGCGATGGTGGTGGGTAGTTCGGAAAACTGGTAGCAAAAATCCCTGCCCCCTCCCCCATGCCCAGCTGAGCAACGCGATCATTAAAGGCTTTTTTTTTTAAAAAAAGCATTTTTTCTACAAACTCTTCAGCCAAAAAAATGCTTTTAAAAGTAAAAAAAAAAAAAAAGCCTCTGACGATCAAGGCAACTCAGCTGGGATCGTCAGAGGCTTTGAAAAGCATGTTTTTTTACAACCTCTTCGGCCGAAGAGGTTGTAGAAAAAATGCTTTTCAAAGCCTCTGACAATCACAGCTGAGTTGCCTGATCGGCAGAGACTTTTAAAAGCATTTTTTAAAACCTCTTCAATAGAATCATTCTATACAAATGGTTGTCCAATCTTTTCTTAAAATTTTCCAGGGTTGGAGCATTCACAGCTTCTGGAGGCAAGCTGTTCCACTGATTAATTGTTCTGTCAGGAAATTTCTCCTTATTCTAGGTTGCTTCTCTCCTTGATGAGTTTCCATCCGTTGCTTCTTGTCCTGCCCTCAGGTGCTTTGGAGAAGAGCTTGACTCCCTCTTCTTTGGGGCAGCCCCTGAGATATTGGAACACCGTTTTATCTTTTTTTTAAAAAAAAAAATTAAGACAGACAAACATTTAATACATCAATCCTCCCTTCCCTGTGACGTCTCTGTGTTATCTTCTAGGCTTCTTTTCCATCTTCCATAAGTTTCTTCTACCTTCATATTCATCCGAACCATTCTAACAGTTCATTTCTAAATTCAATATTATAATCATCATTTGTACATAATTATAGTATCAGTCGTTTATATCTCTTTTCCAACCAACTATAAAAATAGTTCCATATTTTAAAATATTCTGATTCCTCCTTATCTTTGATCATCAAAGTTAATCTATTCATTTCTGCACAGTCTAAATTTTTTTTTATTACTTCTTCTCCCAAAGGTATTTTCTTTGATTTCCAATTTTGAGCATACAACACCATTATATCTATATCTATAAACAAGTAGCATAATTTAGAAGATCCTTGCTTCTTCAATATCCTTTCCCCCCCCTCTTTTTTTGGGGTGTTGTTGTGTTTGAGCAAGAGTTCCAGAAAATACATCCTTTAGTCCTCTTTTAGTGGTCACAATTATCCAGTCAGGAGATCTACAGCGGACATCTCCAATTTTATGACAGCCCGAGCTGCCCTTTTCCCCGTGTGATGTGTACTCTCTCTCTCTTTCTCTCTCTCTCTCTCTCTCTCTCTCTCTCTCTCTCTCTCTCTCTCTCTCTCTCTTCTCTCTTTTGACAAATGTCTTCCTTCAGGAGACCAAAGTACTCCTGGAAAACCCGGGGAAGGAAATTGTGACAAGCTGATCACAGCAGACATACCTGAAAGAAAGAAAGAAAGAAAAAATTTTTAAAAACGAGTCGCAATTTATGCCCCACATTTCAAAAAATATTTGTCAGCTCTTTGGCCTGACGGTTCTCCGGCAGCCAACCTGTCAAAGATGTGGGTCATTAAGAGAATACACACAAAATAAAGAAACGAAAAGGAAAGAACAGCGTTATTCCCTCTGTCAAAGGTCTCCAGGAGGGCTGGAGAACAGTGCAAGCATTTCTTACGTTATAGGGGTGGGGAAAACAGATGGAAAAGTAGTGTTGGACTAGAAATGTCCATCTGGGTTCAGTTCCCCAAAAATGACACTGGATTCATGGTGACTGTTTGGAAAGATGGTTTAATGGTGGACAGGATCACATGGTTTGAGATCCCGGGCAAAAAAGGCACATGGGTGAGAGAGAGAGAGAGAGATTTATACCCTCTGTTGGACTTTGAATTTGAGCTTGTATTCTGATTGGTTGTCAGACTCCCATGGCATGGGGCCATGCAAGGGTAACTTTGTAGGTTGTCTGTGTCCCAGGCTTGGTTGAGCCTTGCTGGGTGATAATGTAATGAAAGGGCTTTGGGCGGTGGTGAAATCCAATTTTTTTTACTACCGGTTCTGTGGGCTTGGCTTGGTGGGCGTGGTGTGGCTTGGTGGGCGTGGCTTGGTGGGCACTCCCTCACCCTTTCTCCCTCTCTCCTGTCCTTCTTTGCTTCCTTGCTCCCTCCCTCTCTCCTTTCCTTCCTCTCTCCCTCTCTCCCTTCCCTTCTCTTTCTTCCTTCCTTGCTCTCTTCCTTCCTTCTTTCCTCTCTCCCTCTCTCCTTTCCTCCCTCCCTCCCTTCCTTCCTCGTTCCCTCTCTCCCTTTCTCCCTCTCTCCCTTCCCATCTCTCCTTTCCTTCCTCGCTCCCTCTCTCCCTGCCTTCCTCCATTCCTTCCTCGTTCCCTCTCTCCCATCCTCCCTCCCTCTCTCCCTCCCTCCATTCGTTCCTCCCTCCCTCTCTCCCTTCCCTTCCTCTCTCCCTCTCTCCCTTCCCTTCTCTTTCTTCCTTCCTTGCTCTCTTCCTTCCTTCTTTCCTATCTCCCTCTCTCCTTTCCTCCCTCCCTCCCTCCCTTCCTCGTTCCCTCTCTCCCTTTCTCCCTCTCTCCCTTCCCATCTCTCCTTTCCTTCCTCGCTCCCCCTCTCCCTCTCTCCCTCTTTCCCTTCCTCCCTCTCTCCCTGCCTTCCTCCATTCCTTCCTCGTTCCCTCTCTCCCATCCTCCCTCCCTCTCTCCCTCCCTCCATTCGTTCCTCACTCCCTCTCTCCCTTCCCTTCCCTCCTTTCTTCCTTGTTCTCTTCCATGCTCTTCCTTCCTTCTTTCCTCCATCCCTCTCTCCTTTCCTCCTTTCCTCCCTTCCTTCATTCCTTCCTCGTTCCCTCTCTCCCTTCCTCCCTCCCTCCCTTCCTAAAAATAGGTCGATCGAGGATGCCAATAAGAACATAAGCAGGCTATCTGATTTCAACACCCATCTGTTTCCAAGCATTTAGCTGCAGAACGCAGACAATTTTCAGAAAGGGAGACGGTTCCCTCCGCCTGCCCCCCCCCCCACAAATGCAAGAGAGTTGCTCCCCATCCTTTCTTCCTCCTCTCTGGCTTAGAAGCCTGGAGACCCCAAGGCCCCTCTTCACACACCCCCATCCCCTGGCCCTGGAGCCTTGGCGTTCTCGATGGAAGCAGCCTGCTTGACTATGCTCAAGGGAAAGGGCACATCGAGTGCCCGGATGGAGAGCAGGCTCAGCATCCCTCTGCCAAGCTGCCTGCACCCTCCTGGGGGGGCTTCAGGCCCGAAGATTCCCAGCAAAAGGCAGTGACATTAAAGGAGAGAGGAGGGACGACACGAACCAAGGAAGAACAGGGCAAGGTTTTGATTGAAACGGTCCCCTCCAGCATTTTTCCCTTTGATCTTCTCGGGGAGCAGCCTCTGGCATCGCGTCCTCTGCTGGAAGCGGTGGGAAGCATTCCAGTTTTGCCTGCCCCCCCCACTCTTCATCCCCGTCCTCCCACCCCTCCCACCCCCATTTCCCCCCCAGCAGCTTTTCCACTCCCGACATTGATTCAGTTTCTCCTTTTGCTTTTGTGACAGGCCTCTCTCCCAGCTGTTGCCATAGTGATTGCAGTGACCATGGCGTGGAGCCTAAAGCAAACATCAGTTTTTTCCGAACCATATGATTTATATTCCCAGTATTTCTCAGATGTGTTAAATACAGGATCTTAATTGACTCTTTCCTCTGAAGTCAAGTCAGATTAATTAAAAAAAAGACATCAAGCTTCCAATTTGGCAAAGGTTTCTGTATTTGAGTTCTGGAACGCTCCTTCCTCCCTTCCTTTCCTCCCTCTATTTCTTTCTTTCTTTCTTTCTTTCTTTCTTTCTTTCTTTCTTTCTTTCTTTCTTCCGTTCTTCCTTCCTTTCTTCCTCCCTCCCTCCCTCCCTTCCCATGTATTTCTCCTTCCTTTCCTCCCTTCTCCCTCTTTCCTCCCTCCAACCCTTCCCACTCCCTATTTCTCCTCCCTCCCCTTCCCCACTTCCCACCTATTTCTCCTTCCTTCCCTCTTTCGTCTCCTTCCTTCCTTCCTTCTATTTCTCTTTCCTTCCTTCCTCCTTCCTTCCCTCTTTCCTGTCTCCCTTCCTTCCTACCCCCTATTTCTCCTCCCTCCCTCCCTCCCTCCTTCCCTCCCTTCCATTTTCTCCCCATTTTTTCCCCCAAAAGCAGAATATGAAAGATGCTGATTTGCCATCCGATTCGATTTATTCTAAATAGAGTGCACGGCAGATGCATCACCCAGAGGGAGCCTGTGCCATCCCCCTTGTTATGGAGTGCCAATCTGGGAAATTCTTCCCCTTTATGAAAAGGGATCCGATTGGGCCCTTAAGTATTGCCCCGAAGCTGACAATGAAAGGAGTGACGAATTTATTACCCCGATGTGTGTTGTTTTGTGGATAGATGTGTATTAACTCTGTTGCTACGCCTTATAAATAGAAACACAATGTGACTCACCACAGAGGGGGGAAATTGTGGCCACTAATGGTCTTTGTGGCTCAGTTGGCATTTTAGATAATGCCGTGCCAACGTCGGCTGCTGAATTTCTCAGGAGGGCTCTTTCCCTGGGAATCAGGCTTCTGTTTTTCTACCTCATTCTCAGGGTGGTTGAGAATTTCTTTCAGGTTTCTCTGGCTCTTGGTTTTCAGCCTCCTCTTTCACGAGGAGCTCTTACAGGTGTTGCTGCAGTATTAACAGAATAAGAGAGTTGGAAGGGCTCTTGGAGGTCTTCTAGTCCAAACAGGAGATCCTAGACCATTTCAGACAAAAGGTTGTCCAATCTCTTCTAGAAAACCTCCACTGATGGAGCATCCACAACTTCTGGAGGCAAGTCGTTCCACTGGGTAATGTCAGAAAATTTCTCCTTAGTTCCAGGTTGTCCCAAAGGTGCTTTTTCAGGAGGCAATTGGACTTTCTTGTTTTTTTCTTTTGTGAAGACGTTTCGCTTCTCATCTAAGAAGCTTCTTCAGCTCTGACAGAATGGTGGGGAAGGGAAGGATTTATACTCCTTGCAGACAGCTGGTCATTTGCATCCTTTTAGAGGGTTGTTGAAGCATTTGGAGGTTTACCTGTGTCCTCAGGGTCACCTGAGTGGGGCTCCTGCAGTCTGCAATTTTTTTCCCTCTGGAAATCCATTCCCACTCCCACACCATTCCAAGGATGTTCATCCCAAATTGTATAGCTAAAGCAGATTACCAAAAGGGGAATCAAATGATCCCCGAGACACTGCAACCGTCATAAATAGAAGTCAGTTGCCATGCGTCTGAATTTGGCCACAGGGAAGCTGCAATGGTCGTTAAGTGTGAAAAACGGTGATGAGTGGGGTTTTTTCAGTGTAACTTTGAATGGTCACTAAATGAACTGTAGTAATTGCTGTTCTGACCCAGGCAAACAATTTCACGGGACAGCTTTGAGCTCACCCAAAATGCAAACATCGCATGTGCTTGGTTCCCAAATCTCTACAAATGAGATCCTTTAGATCAGGGGGTCTCCAACCTTGGCAACTTTAAGCCTGGAGGACTTCAACTCCCAGAATTCCCCAGCCAGCAAAGCTAGCTAGGGAATTCTGGGAGTTTTAACAGATTAACAGAGTTGGAAGGGACCTTATAGGTCATCTAGTCCAACCCCCCGCTCAAGCAGGAGACCCTATAGCATTTCTGACAAATGGCAGTCCAATCTTTTCTTGAAAGTCTCAAGTGATGAAGCTCCCACAACTTTCAAAGGCAACTTCTGTTCCATTGGTTGATTGTTCTCACTGTCAGAAAGTTCCTCCTCATTTCTAAGTTGAATCTCTCCTTGGTCAATTTCCATCCATTTTTCCTTGTCTGGTCTTCAGGTGCTTTGGTTTGACCCCCTCTTCTTCTTTGGGTCAGCTCCTCAAATATTGGAAGACGGCTATCATGTCTCCCCTGGTCCTTCTCTTCCCTAGATTAGCCATGCCCAGTTCCTGCAACCGTTCTTCATGTTTTAGCCTCCAGTCCCTAATCATCCTGGTTGCTCTCCTCTGCACTTTTTCTAGAGTCTCAACATCTTTTTTTATAGCATGGTGACCAAAACTGGATGCAGTTGAAGTCCTCCAGACTTAAAGTTGCCAAGGTTGGAGACCCCTGCTTAAATAGGTGGCCGTCCTGTTTCTTTGGCCCTCTTTGCTTCTCATTGACCTTGAAGGACAGGTCCTACCTGTCCCAGGATCCCAACCAGCCAAGGTCAACTGGTTTCCCCTTTTCAACCCAGCTCTTTCATCGCTTCCTCTTTTATTCTTTGGGGAATTTTAACCCCCCCCACCCCCGTTCTTCCCAATTTCCCTGCAACCGCCTTCTTTGCCTCTGCTGCGTGTGCTTCTGTGTATATAATTAGGTTGGAGGGAACTCGCCGTGCGAGCTGTATTTCAAGGTTTGTGCTGTAGAGCTGTGTGTAGGGTAGCCTACTGATCTCCAACAATGAAGGCTCAGCATTTGCTCCCGACTTCAAATCCAAACCCCCGCCCCCCCAGTTTGTGCGGGAGACGAAGGCGGAAAATTAACCTACTTCCCCACCTGTTTAAAATGTGTTGAATACATGAGCCCTTGTCTTCGCTGTCTATTTTTGTCTGGTGTGGGCTAGCAAAAGTGATGCCAGTCTACCAAAAAGGAAGAAAATAGGAAGGAAGGAAGGAAGGAAGGAAGGAAGGAAGGAAGGAAGGAAGGAAGGATGGATAAGAAGGAAGGAAAGAAGGAAGGAAGAATGAATAGGAAGGAAAGAAGGAAGGAAGGAAGGAAGGAAGGAAGGAAGGAAGGAAGGAAGGGAGAATGAATAGGAAGGAAGAAAAGAAGGAAGGAAGGGAAGGGTGGAAGGGAGGAAAGAAAGGGAAAGAAAGAGAAAGAAAGAATAGGAAGCAAGCAAGGAAGGAAGGAAGGATGAATAGGAAGGAAGGATGAATAGGAAGGAAGGATGAATAGGAAGGAAGGAAGGATGAATAGGAAGGAAGGATGAATAGGAAGGAAGGAAGGATGAATAGGAAGGAAGGATGAATAGGAAGGAAGGAAGGAAGGAAGGATGAATAGAAAGGAAGGAGGGAAGAATGAATAGGAAGGAAGGAAGAAAAAATGAATGAATAGGAAGGAAAGAAGGAAGGAAGGAAGGAAAGAAAGAAGGAAGGAAGGAAGGAAGGCCATTATTCTGACTAAGAATAATCCCAATTTTCATTGAAAGCATGGCTCCTTTCCGTGAAGTGCAACTCCAAACAAGGAAAATATTTTGCATGTCTCTCGTTTGAATTACTCATGAAGGGCTCCCAAGCTGTGTTATGCTGCTGTTCTCTTCCCTTGTAGCTAACTAAGGTCTTACGGAAGACAGGTGAAGCTGGGCTTCCTTCCAGATCCCCAGTAGATAAATAAAATCAGAGTACCTTGGATGATCATAAGGCGAGGAGGTCAACCTATTCTCCAAAGCCCCTGAAGGCAAGACAAGAAGCAATGGATGGAGACTAATCAAGGGGAGATCCAACCTGGGAGAAATTACCTGACAATTAGAACAATTAATTAGTGGAACGACTTGCCTCCAGAACTTGTGGATGCTCCAACACCGGAGGTTTTCAAGAAGAGATTGGACAATCATTTATCCGAAATGGTAGAGGGTTTCCTGCTTGAGCAGGGAGTTGGATTAGAAGGTTTCCAAGATCCCTTCCAACTCTGTTATTCTGTAATTTTGACCAACTCGTTGGTTTTTAAAGAAGATTCTAAGAATGTTGCAAAAGTTCTTGGAATTATGGCTTTTTTCTGCCTCTCACCCATACTTCAAGAAAATTTGGAGCCAGTGAATTGAAGGTGGCGTATCACTTTTAGGTATGAAGATATTTGTTACTAGGAAATGCTAGTCACATGTCTTGTTAAATATTTAAGGATTCATTGTATGGTAGAGGCTTCTTACTGCTACAGAATGATTATTTCAACCTATTGTTATGTTACCATAGAAAGGCTGAGCGCCAAAGAATGGAGGCCTTTGAACGATGGTGCTGGAGAAGACTCCTGCGAGTCCCTTGGACTGCAAGGCGATCAAACCAGTCAGTCCTAGAGGAGATCAACCCTGACTGCCTTTAGAAGGCCAGATCCTGAGAAGAGAAACTCAAATCCTTTGGCCACCTAATGAGAAGGAAGGACTCGCTGGAGAAGAACCTAATGCTGGGAAAGATTGGGGGCAAAAGAAGAAGGGGACGGCAGAGAAGCAGGTGGCTGGATGGAGTCACTGAAGCAATCGGTGTAAGCTTAAACAGACTCCAGGGAATAGAACAGAACAGAACAGAACAGAACAGAACAGAACTGAACTGAATTCTTTATTGGCCAAGTGATTGGACGCACAAGGAATTTGTCTTTGGTGAATACACTCTCAGTGTACATAAAAGAAAAGATACATTCATCAAGAATCATAAGGTACAACACTCAATGATAGTCATAGGGTACAAATAAGCAATCAGGAAACAAGCAATATCAATAAAATCTTAAGGATACAAGCAACAAAGTTACAGTCATGCAGTCATAAGTGGGAGGAGATGTGTGGTAGGAATGATGAGAAGACTAATAGTAATACTAAGCAACCTTAGTGAATAGTTTAGGAAATAATGGAAAGGGTCTTGTCTTAGTTCCTTTAAGTAAGCCATTCTTCTCACCAATTCAAGCTTTGTGAGGAGAGGAGGAGGGGTGAAGAGACCCTGTAGTTGTAGGAGCAGAGATGAGAAAAGCAACAGACATTCCACCTACGAGTAGCAGAGGAAATTAAGGATCCCACTGAGACCTTGCCTGCAACTCCCATTTTGCTCAATGAAGTCTAATACATTCTGAACAGAATTTCCCACGCAGCCAGGACTGTGTTTTAGTGAAGGGCAGATGGTGACTTAAGGACACTGTGATGTAGACTCGGAGTTAGCAAGGAAGCCACCCGGTTGAGACAATCAGTTTGCCAGCTGCCACATCGGATGGAAGTTTATGGGAAGGAGACACAACCGGAGGGCCAGTAAAGTAGCTGCAAGCCGTATCCCACTGTTTTGGGGTGAGCATCTAGAACTGTGATAGCGAACTTATGGCACATGTGATGGAAGTGGCATGCAGAGCCGAGTGGGTTTCAGCAGGTTCTGACCAGTTCTGGAGAACCGGTAGCGGAAATTTTGAGTCGTTCGGAGAATCGGTAGTAAAAATTCTGACTGGCCCTGCCCCCCATCTAGTCTCTGCCTCCCGAGTCCCAGCTGATCGGGAGGAAATGGGGATTTTGCAGTATGCTTCCCCTGGAGTGGGGTGGGAATGGAGATTTTGCAGTATCCTTCCCCTGCCACACCCACCAAGCCGCACCCACCGAAACGGTAGTAAAAAAAATTGAAACCCAAACGTCTGCAAGCAAACCCACTGGTTTGCTTGCAGACATTTCATTACCCAATGGAGTACCATCATCAGTGCAATCATCTAATAGCACCTTTGTTACTTTATAATAACTTAAGGCGGCAAAAATACATAATATTCCTTCCTTCTCCTGTTTTCCCCACAATAACAATTATGTGAGGTGGGTTGGGCTGACAGAAAGGCACTGGCTCAAAGTCACCCAGACAGCTTTCATACCTAAGGCAGGACTAGAACTCACCGTCTCCTGGTGATTGGCCCAAGCCAACTTTCATGCCTAATGTGGGACTAGAACTCACCGTCTCCTGGTGATTGGCCCAAGCCAACTTTCATGCCTAAAGTGGGACTAGAACTCACGTCTCCTGGTGATTGGCCCAAGCCAACTTTCATGCCTAAAGTGGGACTAGAGCTCACCGTCTCCTGGTGATTGGCCCAAGCCAACTTTCATGCCTAAAGTGGGACTAGAACTCACCGTCTCCTGGTGATTGGCCCAAGCCAACTTTCATGCCTAAGTGGGACTAGAACTCACCGTCTCCTGGTGATTGGAGCAAAGTCACCCAGCTGGCTTCCATGCCTCAGGCAGGACTAGAACTCACCAGAGGTGGTATTTGCAGGTTCTCTGAACTACTCCGCTATGGGTTCTCCAGAACCTGTCAGAACCTGCTGGATTTCACCCCTGCTGCCCTTAGACAAATGTGAGCTGCAAAAAAATGGACCATTGGAGGACTTCTGACCTGACCTCAATCTTGTTAATTCTTGGAGACCTACGGCACGAATCCGTGGCCAACTTGGCCTTCCCTTCTGATGCCTGATGCAGCTACCTTGCTGATGGGATCAACTGAGGAGAGTTTAATTGGGCAGATTAACCGGAGGAAGAACAAACTTAATACGAGATTGTCTGCAATTACCAGCTGCTCTTGTTCTCCGAAGCTGGTTTTGGCAGGTCTCCATGTTACGTCTTGCTACCGTGGCTGCTTCTCCGTTTCGCTAAATGGGTCATATATAGGTAGTAGCACCTGGTGCCTTCAGCCTCTCAAATTACAATCCCCAGTAGCTCCCACACACACCCGTCAAGCAAGGACCATGAGCGAGGAAAATGGAGATGTGGTCCCTCAGCATCTCCAAGAATATTATAGCAGCTTTATTCGATTTTATTTATTTATTTATTTGGGAGGCCTGCTGTGTTTTTCACACTTTATCATTCCCTAGGTGTTCGGCGAAGGTAAAATAACACTAATTTAGCTGTAGCTCAAAAGAAAAAGAACTTTGGAAGAAAAAAAAACAGGGACAAACAATCTACCTGTTTCAGTGATGGGCTCCTCCCGGTTCGGCCCGGTTCTCCGAGCCGGTAGCAGTGACGATATGACAACACCAAACCGGTTCTGCCCCCCTGCACCTCCCACCCACCCCCTGCGCCCCCCACCTGCGTTATTCTTACCTTTTATTGGCCCCACCCCCAATCTATTGCTGCCTCCTGAGTCCCAGCTGATGGCTAGAGGGAAAAAACCTGTTTAAACTCTTGCCGTGGGGCTTCAAAGAGCCTCCCTACAGCTGATCAGTGTTAAAAGAAAACAAATGAGTAAACCAGTGCCTGCAAAAATACATGAGTAGATCCAGTGTCTGCAAAAATACATGAGTAGATCAGTGCCTGCAAAAATAAATGGGTAGATTGGTACAGCTCTGCAAGCAGTTAAAAGCCTGGTAGACCAGTACCTCTGCTAAATCCTATATAATTGTCACATGACCATCAAGTCACGCCCATAAAATAAGCCACGCCCACAGTACCGCTCCAAAGGAGAGGAACCAAAATCGAACAACCATAACATTAAAAACAGATGCAAGTAAGCAAGGCGAGATCGGTTTTAATTGAGGTCTTGAAGGGGGTCAAGGTAATTGCTGATCTGTTTGGCCTGCCGGGTGATGTAGAAGCTGGATTCTTGTGGGCAATCTTGAGGCAAGGTTGATTACTCCAAGAATCCGAAAACAAATATTCAGTCGTCTACTTTATATAAGAAAGACCTACAAAGTCTTATGCATAGAGTAAAAAGTATAGGCTAGTGATGGCTAACCTTTTTGCCATCGTGTCCAGGAGCCGGGGGAGGGGATTTATTTATTTATTTGTTTGTTTGTTTGGTTTAAATTTCTATACCGCCCTTCTCCAAAATAGGACTCAGGGCGGTGAACAGCCAAAGTAAAAAACAATACATACAAAATTTAAAAGCAGTTTAAATAATTAAATATTTGGCCGAAAATTAAAACAACCCAATTTAAAATCAATTTAAATTAACTCAAGCCAGCCCAGCTAGTTGAAATAAATGGAAATAAATGCCCCACCCATATTTCTATGCGCATGTTCCCATGCTCCTCACGCTCCTGGCACGTGATGGCACGGTAGGCCCATTTTTTGCTCTTCCCAGCCTCCAGAGCCTTTCTAGGAGTCTGGGGAGGGCAAAAACAGCTTTCCCCACACCCCCAGGGGCCCTCTGGAGGCCGAAAATGGCCCGTTTCCCCTACATCATATTGTCAGGGCTACCGGCTCGCAGAACCGGGAGGAACCGGGAGGAACCCACCACTGAAATAGGATTTAGAAACGATGATCCGTTGGCAAAGTTTCCATCCGCCAGTTGCAAAAAGGCCACAAAGTTTGAGTTTGCAAAGGTACCGCACGTATGCGTGATGGCATCCGAAGTTCTCGGACTGAAGGCAGTGCCAACGAAGACCAACGGCAGTTAACGAGCTGGCAGCTGTGACTTCACATGGGGGTGAACAGATAATATAATAATACCCATGGCTATTAAGTAACACATTAAAGCCACTTCCCTAAACACCAACTGCTTATCTAATTATTTTTAAGCAGTCATTACTGTGTAGGGATATGGGCAAAGCTGCCTTAATGGGAGGGCCCAGCAATGATGTTCTTTAAAAGCTGGGGGGAGGGGAGAGGAAAAAACGAAGTAGACTTTGCCATAGCTGAGTCACACAACCGGCATTGTCGCATTTTTATTTATTTGTTTATTTATTTATTTTTAATTTGATTTATATGCCGCCCTTCTCCGGAGACTCAGGGCGGCTTACAATGCGTTAAGCAATAGCCTTCATTCTTTTGTATATTTTTTTATACAAAGTCAGCTTATTGCTCCCACAAACTGGGTCCTCATTTCACCTACCTTAGAAAGGATGGAAGGCTGAGTCAACCTTGAGCCTTGGAGAGATTCGAACCAGCAGAAATTGCAGGCAGCTGCGTTAATAACAGGGTGCGTAGACCACTGTACTATCAAGCTCTGATTTTCTGATTTTAATCAGAAAAGAGCCAGAAGGGACCTTGGTGGTCTGATCAGGGACCCCCTGATCAGCAGGAGACCCTACACCCCATGATGGAGAACCAATGGCACGCGTGCCACGGGTGCCACACAGAGCCATATCTGTGGGCATGTGAGGGTTGCCCTAACTTAGCTCCAGGCACATGTGTGCACTGGCCAGCTGATTTTTGGGCCTTCTGGGCCTACCGGAAGTGAGGAAACGGGCCATTTCCAGCCTCCGGGGGGGGTTGGGGAAGGCTGTTTTCACCCTCCCCAGACTCCAAGAAAGCCTCTGGAGCCTGGGAAGGGCGAAAAATAGACCTAAGGGGCCACCGGTAACCTTTTTGTTGTCGTGTGCCAAAAGCGGGGAGAGTGTGGGGGGGTTGTGTGCACATGCGCTGGGATGCGGGGTGCAGGGGGGCATTGAATTATGGGTCTGGCCATGTGTGCGTGCCCCCTCCCCCACTGCACTCCCCCCACTTTTGGCATGCGACAGCAAAAAGATTCGCCATCACTGCCCTACCACCATTTCAGACAAGTGGCTATCCAATCTCTTCTTAAAACCTCCAGTGTTGGAGCATTCACAGCTTCTGGTGCAAGTCGTTCCACTGGTTAATTGTCTTCACTGTTAGGAAGTTTCTCCTCAATTCCAGGTTGCTTTTCTGATCTTGGTGATTTGCATTGCATTGGTTTAATAATATTGAGCCTTGCTCTCGTCACGTCAGATTTGGGCAGATTGTATCCTGTACGGTGTGTGTCTCTGGTTCTTTATTAGCGAGAGGAAGTGAGGCACCTTGAGTGAGGAGTCCTTGGAATTGCCTGAACAAACTCAGAGAAACCCCGAAGGCTCCGCGGTTCAGCTCTGAAGCCACGTCTATTCTCTTCTATTGACACCTTGATCACCCCAGAGGGAATCGAGAGAGGCCTTGAAGGAGAGGATTAAGAGCGGTTACCAAGGCAACAGTCAGATAAGAAGGCCTTGAGTCCAAGCCAAGAAAAGCTCTCGGATAGCTCCTCCAAAGAAAGGAAAAGAAAAGAGAGAGAGAGAGAGAGAGAGAGAGAGAGAGAGAGAGAGAGAGAGAGAGAGAGAGAGAGAGAGAGAAGAAGAAAGAAAGAAAGAAAGAAAGAAAGAAAGAAAGAAAGAAAGAAGAAAGAAAGAAAGAAAGAAAGAAGAGGGAGGGAGGGAGGGAGGGAGGGAAGGGAAGGGAAAAATGAAAAGGAAGGAAATGAAAAAAGGAAATGAAAATAAAAAGAAAGGGGGGAGGGGAAGGAAAAGGAGGAAAGAAGGAATGGATGGATGGGTGGGTGGGTAGAAGGAAGGAAAGAAGGAAGGAAGGAAGGAAGAAAGAAGGGAAGAAAGGGTGATTGAGTGAGGGAGTGAAGGAGGGAGGGAGTGCGGGAGAGAAGGAAGGAAGGAAGAAGGAAGGAAGGGTGAGTGAGTGAGTGAGTGTGGGAGGAAGGAAGAAGGAAGGAAGGAAGGAGGGAAGGAAGGAAGGTTCTTCAGACTTGTAAATTTTATTACTGCTACCATTAAGAGTAGAACTCAAAGGGGCTTTTTCAGTAGGCAACTGGACTTGGTTTTGCTTGAAAACATTTCGCTTCGTCTCGCCAAGAATGAACTGAAGAAGCTTCTTGGATGAGAAGCGAAACGTCTTCAAGCAAAAAGCAAGAAAGTCCAGTTGCCTTTTGAAAATAAGCATTTTTTGGATAACAACCAGCAGGAGTGGCATCCACTTACTTTCCCCACTTTCCCAAATGTGCTTTCCCCACGTGCATGTGCTTTGCTGGCGCACAAGCCTTCCACGCCCGGCCTCAAAAACTTTACCTAAATAGGATGGCATAGAGCCGGGGGGGGAGGGGTGGCCGGGCCCACCTGCAATTTCCGCTACCGTTTCGGGCAAACCGGTCCGAACGCCAGAATGCCACCTCTGACAACAACTGTGACCTGGATGAGAATCTCCATAGACATATCATAGTAAAAGTACTCCTGACCAATGAGCATCTTTTCTTCGTCTGGTTTATTTGTTGGGTTGACAATTA
>JAKOOJ010000119.1:0-92500 GCA_022577455.1 Arizona elegans
CTCCCTTCCCTTCGCTTTCTTCCTTTCCTTTCCTTTCCTTTCCTTTCCTTTCCTTTCCTTTCCTTTCCTTTCCTTTCCTTTCCTTTCCTTTCCTTTCCTTTCCTTTCCTTTCCTTTCCCTCCCTTCCCTTCCCTCTCTTCCCTTCCCTCCCTTCCTTTTCTTCCCTTCCCTTCGCTTTCTTCCTTTCCTTTCCCTCCCTTCCGTTCCCTTCCTTCCCTTCCCTTCCCTTCCAGCAAGCCAATAAATAGCTGCTGCTGTGGGGAGGGGGGGGGGAGCAAGGGATTGTGAGACTGGCTGGGAAACTGTCAGGAATATAAAAAATGAAGATCGTGTGACCTCAGCTACACTGCAGCAGCAGCAGCCAGTAGCACCGAAATAGCCATAACTTTTCCAAATTTCATTTCTTTCCAGAATCAAGAGCCCTGGCTTCTGGATGCCTTCTGTAAATTGGCACATTTAAAGTTCACCTTGGTTCAAAAATTGTTACCCTAGGATGCCGAATTAGAGGTCATGACGAGGAACATATAGATGCACCATTATTAGCATGGGAGTCAATCAATCAATAGAATAGAGCTGGAAGGGACCTTGGAGGTCTTCTAGTCCAACCCCCCTGCCCAAGCAGGAGATCCTATACCATTTCAGAAAAAAATCGCTGTCCAGCCTCTTCTTAAAACCTCCATTGATGAAGCACCTACAACTTCTGGAGGCAAGTTGTTCCACTGGTTAATTGTTCTCACTGTTAGGAAGTTTCTCCTTAATTCCAGGTTGCTTCTCTCTCTTGATTAGTTCCCTTTCATTGTTTCTTGTCCTCCCTTCAGGTGCTTTGGAAAATAAGTTAACTCCATCTTCTTTGTAACAGCTCTTCAAATTCTGGAATACTGCTATCATATCACCGCTAGTCCTTCTTTTCTCTAGACTGGCCATACCCAATTCCTGCAACCATCCTTGATTTTCAATGTTTCCTGTGCTGTTTCCTCTTACTAAGCTACCCCGTTATATCTAGTAGACTTGGTAGGGAGTAGGCATTTAAGAGGGGTGCTAGTTTTTACAAGAAGGAAGTGAAGTGCACATGAGTAGCTAGGTAACAGGGATATTTGTTTATTTATATTTATTTATATTTAAGTTTATATACTGCCTGTCAGTGTCCCAGCACTGAAATATATTAGGAGAGGAGAAGCTTGAACTTTTGCTTACTTAATCCCTTTGAAGATTCTGTCTCCTCGGAGATGGGAGGAGGGAAACATTCCTGTGATCTGACGGAGGAGGGATGAGGAAAATGGCTTGGAAGATAGCCAATGAAACGCAGAGAATTGGGGATCTGAAAGGGAGGGATTGGGGGGCAAAGGTCAGTACTGACCGTGCAAGAGCCAGGGTCGGATCACTATGCTCAATAAAGAGAAAATTTCCTAAAGATCGGCAGTTTGGAAATTCCTTTATTTTGAGATAGCATCGAAACCTGACACCGCCCTTCTCCCGAAGGACTCAGGGCGGTGATCAGCCAAAGGTAAAAAAACACAAATACAAAAATTTAAAAGCAATTTAAAATATATTAAATAATTGGGCCCAACAATTTAAATACCCCATTAAAATTCAGATTAAAATTAAACAATTTAAAAAATTAGGCTTCATGAAATAAGAAAGTCTTTAGGGCCCGGCGGAAAGTTCGTAAGTCCGGGATCGTCCGTATCTCCGGGGGAAGCTCGTTCCAGAGGGCAGGTGCTCCCACAGAGAAAACTCTCCCCCTGGGGGCTGCCAGTCGACATTGTTTGACCAACGGTTCCCCGAGGATCCCCTCTCTGTGGGAGCGTACTGGCCGTGGGAGGCTCTCGGCAGATAAACCTACAGTCCCAACTACCCATTGCAGGTAGCATGCATATAACTGTCCTTTGTTACCCATGCATGGGACAAGAACTGGATTAGGAGCTGTGGGGGTGCAGTGTTTAGAATACAGTACTGCCAACTACTTCTGCTGACTGCCAGCTGCCAGCAGTTCGATCCTGACTGGCTCAAGGTTAACTCAGCTCTCCGTTCTTCCAAGGTTGGTAAAAGGAGGACCCATATTGTTGGAGGGGGCAAATAGGCTGACTCTGTAAACCGCTCAGAGAGAGCTGTAAAGCACTGTGAAGTAGTATATAAGTCAATAGTGCTATCGCTATTGCTAAATCAAGATCGCTGAGGTCCTTTCTGCATTCTGCATGGTGGAATATATCACACGGTGGATGAAGAGTGTTTTTCACTGCCATCTACTGGGAATGCAGCTCACCGACAGCTTAATTTCAGAAGGCCCCACATTATTTCTCTGAGTCGTTTCTGCTTTCTGTGTCTCTCTGAGCTTTTCCTTGGCAAGGATGCTCCCTCTCGTTTCACAGTGTGAAAAGTCTTCGTAACATCCAGGAGGACCCAGATTGTTGGAGGGGGCAAATATGCTGACTCTGTAAACCGCTTAGAGAGGGCTGGAAAGCACTGTGAAGCGGTATATAAATCTAAGGGCTATTGCTATTTCAACGGCAAGCTGTCCTTGGCAAATGTTTGCAAATTAGTTGCTGTTTTAATCCATCTCATAAGTCCCTCGATATAGGTGGTGCAAGATTGAGTGATCTTCGGTGGACTCCACCTTGGACACGATTTCTGTGCATCCGAAGTTTCACCTGCGGGAGTTCTACCCAATACAGAAAGACCATTATTGAGCCAAAAATTATGTTTGCAAATCATACCAGTTGTTAATTTGGTCATCATATGACCGACTTGAAGAGATGTCACGGTCACACAACACACATATGTGTGTCTACTCTCTGACACATCAAAACAGAGATGTTCTCCCCAGTGTTTCTTGGAAGGAAAGGATATTCCTCAGTTCTCCAACAGAACCTGCTGCAAATCCTTGCTTCTCACGTCATTACGGCTGTGGGAAACCAGCAGTCTTGATTAAAGAGGCCTTGGGATTATAACAACTCGATTCCTAGAATATTATTGGCATTCTAAAAACCTCAGCGTTTATTGTCCTAGGATGCGATGGTTCCTCTGGAGAGAATGTGGCCATTTGTACTACTGGCAATTAAATTAAGAGGGGGAAAAAAATTGAGCATGGACAGCATGGACATAATTGCACGCCTTTGTGTGCAAGTGGCTTTCCTCTTCGGAAAACAAGCCTGAGCAGCAGAGTAAGGAAATGCTGTTCCTGGTCAGTCCTTGAGTTACAAATATATTCCCACCAACTCTGCCGGAGAGTGGGCACGCAGCCAGCCCCTTAACCCCGCGGGCTCTGCCACGGGGAAAATAAACCGCCCAGCCAATTTGTAGAAGTGAATCTCCCAGTAGGCACTCAAAGACGAAGGACGACCTGCTGCTAACTAAGCCAGCCCTGCTGAAATAATTTTTTGAACGCAAGAGTCAAGGGCTGTAACCCGACCAAAGAGGAAGGAGAGAGAGAGAGAGAGAGAGAGAAGGAAAGGCAGAGAAAGAGAGAGAAAGGGAGAGGGAGAGGGGGGAGAGAGAGAGAGAGACAGGGAGAGGTGTGTGCATGTCTGTGTGTGTAAGAGAGAAAGAGAGAGGGAGGAGAGGAAGAGGAAGAGGGTGTGTTTGTGTGTGTGTGTGTGAGAGAGAGAGAGAGGAGGGAGAGGGAAAGGGGGAGAGAGGGAGGGTGTTTGAGAGAGAGAAAGAGAGAGGAGGGAGAGGGAGGGAGGATTGTGTGTGTGACAGAGAGAGAGGGAGGGTGTGTGTGAGAGGGAGGGAGAGAGAAAGAGAGAGGGAGAGAGAAGAAGGAGAGGGAGACAGAGGGAGGAAGAGTGTGAGAGAGAGAAAGAGAGAGGGAGAGAGAGGGAGGGAGGGAAAGAGAGAGGGGAGTAGGGAGGGAGTGTGTGAGAGAGAAAGAGAGAGGCAGAGAGAGGGAGGGGGTTTGTGTGACAGGGAGGGAGGGAGAAAGAGAAAGAGAGAGGGAGAGAGAGAAAGAGAAGAAGGAGAGGGAGACAGAGGGAGGGAGTGTGGTGAGAGAAAGAGAGGCAGAGAGAGGGAGGGGGTTTGTGTGAGAGGGAGGGAGAGAGAGAAAGAGGGAGGGAGAGAGAAGAAGGAGAGGGAGAGGGAGGGGGTTTGTGTGACAGGGAGGGAGAGAGAAAGAGAGAGGGAGACAGAGGGAGGGAGAGTGTGTGAGAGAGAAAGAGAGAGGGAGAGAGGGAGGGAGAGAGAAGAAGGAGAGGGAGAGGGAGGGGGTTTGTGTGAGAGGGAGGGGAGAGAGAAAGAGAGAGGGAGGGGGGGTTTGTATGACAGGGAGGGAGAGAGAAAGAGAAAGAGAAAGAGAAGAAGGAGAGGGAGACAGAGGGAGGAGAGTGTGTGAGAGAGAAAGAGAGAGGGAGAGAGGGAGGGAGAGAGAAGAAGGAGAGGGAGAGGGAGGGGGTATGTGTGACGGGAGGGAGAGAGAAAGAGAAAGAGAAAGAGAAGAAGGAGAGGGAGACAGAGGGAGGGAGAGTGTGTGAGAGAGAAAGAGAGAGGGAGAGAGGGAGGGAGAGAGAAAGAGAGAGGGAGAGGGAGGGAGGGAGTGTGTGAGAGAAAGAGAGGCAGAGAGAGGGGGGGTTTGTGTGAGAGGGAGGGAGAGAGAGAAAGAGGGAGGGAGAGAGAAGAAGGAGAGGGAGAGGGAGGGGGTTTGTATGAGAGGGAGGGAGAGAGAAAGAGAGAAGGAGGGAGGGAGAGAAGGAGAGAGAAAGAGAGAGGGAGAGGGAGGGAGGGAGTGTGTGAGAGAAAGAGAGGCAGAGAGAGGGGGGTTTGTGTGAGAGGGAGGGAGAGAGAGAAAGAGGGAGGGAGAGAGAAGAAGGAGAGGGAGAGGGAGGGTGTGTGTGTGTGACAGGGAGGGAGAGAGAAAGAGAAAGAGAAAGAGAAAGAGAAGAAGGAGAGGGAGACAGAGGGAGGGAGAGTGTGTGAGAGAGAAAGAGAGAGGGAGAGAGGGAGGGAGAGAGAAGAAGGAGAGGGAGAGGGAGGGGTATGTGTGACAGGGAGGGAGAGAGAAAGAGAAAGAGAAAGAGAAGAAGGAGAGGGAGACAGAGGGAGGGAGAGTGTGTGAGAGAGAAAGAGAGAGGGAGAGAGGGAGGGAGAGAGAAAGAGAGAGGGAGGGAGGGAGGGAGTGTGTGAGAGAAAGAGAGGCAGAGAGAGGGGGGGTTTGTGTGAGAGGGAGGGAGAGAGAGAAAGAGGGAGGGAGAGAGAAGAAGGAGAGGGAGGGGGGTTTGTATGAGAGGGAGGGAGAGAGAAAGAGAGAAGGAGGGAGGGAGAGAAGGAGAGAGAAAGAGAGAGAGGGAGAGGGAGGGAGGGAGTGTGTGAGAGAAAGAGTGGCAGAGAGAGGGGGGTTTGTGTGAGAGGGAGGAGAGAGAGAAAGAGGGAGGGAGAGAGAAGAAGGAGAGGGAGAGGGAGGGTGTGTGTGTGACAGGGAGGGAGAGAGAAAGAAGAAAGAGAAAGAGAAAGAGAAGGAGGAGAGGGAGACAGAGGGAGGGAGAGTGTGTGAGAGAGAAAGAGAGAGGGAGAGAGGGAGGGAGAGAGAAAGAGAGAGGGAGAGAGGGAGGGAGAGAGAAGAAGGAGAGGGAGAGGGAGGGTGTGTGTGTGACAGGGAGGGAGAGAGAAAGAGAAAGAGAAGAAGGAGAGGGAGACAGAGGGAGGGAGAGTGTGTGAGAGAGAAAGAGAGAGGGAGAGAGGGAGGGAGAGAGAAGAAGGAGAGGGAGAGGGAGGGTGTGTGTGTGACAGGGAGGGAGAGAGAAAGAGAAAGAGAAAGAGAAGAAGGAGAGGGAGACAGAGGGAGGGAGAGTGTGTGAGAGAGAAAGAGAGAGGGAGAGAGGGAGGGAGAGAGAAGAAGGAGAGGGAGAGGGAGGGTGTGTGTGTGACAGGGAGGGAGAGAGAAAGAGAAAGAGAAAGAGAAGAAGGAGAGGGAGACAGAGGGAGGGAGAGGGAGGGAGGGAGTGTGTGAGAGAAAGAGAGGCAGAGAGAGGGGGGTTTTGTGTGAGAGGGAGGGAGAGAGAAGAAGGAGAGGGAGAGGGAGGGGGTTTGTATGAGAGGGAGGGAGAGAGAAAGAGAGAAGGAGGGAGGGAGAGAAGGAGAGAGAAAGAGAGAGGAAGAGGGTGTGTGTATGTGTGAGAGAGAAATAAAGAGAATGGAGGGAGAAAGAGAAAGAGAATTTTCTCCTTTGGATAATATTCATCTTTTGTTCCACTTCTGCCACAATTCAGTTAAAGTGGAATCATTTGGCACCTAGGCCATCTACATTATAGACAAAATTCTAAATGCATATAAAAATAGACAGCAGCACACCAAGCCGCAAGTGTGAAAAAAAGTCATAAGTCACTTTTTTTTCCAGGGACGACGTAACTTTGAACGGTCACTAAGCAAACAAGTCATAAGTCACTTTTTTTTCCAGGGACGACGTAACTTTGAACGGTCACTAAGCAAACTGTCCTAAGTGGAGGACTGCCTCTATTAATTCTGTCCCCGTCTCATCCAGGAGCTTGTTTCCTGGTTTCACTTATTACCAATATTAGGGGTGTCGATAACGGTCGTATTTTTCATATTAATGGGAGCGGCTGGTTTTTCAGGTTGATAAAAGTCTCTTTTTTTTCTGCTGGCGGTATTTTAGTCTGCTGTCTTTTAAAAATTCTCTTTGTGAAAGTAGAGAGGCTTTCACTATATTAACCTCAATTTTACATAATTATTAATTTAAAGGTCTTTTTTTAAAAAAAAAAAAATCATTCTGCTTTTACTCTCTAATGTGTACATTTTACAGAAGCGGGCAATTCTTTTTTTTTTTTTTCCCTGATTCATGTCTTTTATTTTATTTTAATTTTTGTAAAAAGTTTTTTTATTTTTCTATTTAAACAAACCACACGTCATAAATTATTCAGTGCGTCATGTGAGTAGATATTTTTGTGTCATCTTATTCCTCTTTTACCATCATTTCCTTACTACGTTTCTATCTTACGTTTACATTTTAATTTATTACATTTTTTCCCCAAATTTCTTGCATTTATATTAATTTTTATTATATCTCATCTCTATCCATTGATAGAGTTGCCCCCATATCCTGTAATACTCCGATTCTTCCTTTCCTTGAATTGCTGATGTTATTCTATTTATTTCTGCACATTCCAATATTTTCTTAATTACTTCTCTCTGATGCAACTTATCTTAATATAAGCCAGTGGTGAAATGTAAAATTTGTTACTACCGGTTCTGTGGGCATTGCTTGGCGGGAGGGTAATGTGAGTGAGTGGGCGTGGCCAACTTTTTTTAAAAAGAAAAACTTTTCAAAGCATTTTTTCTACAACCTCTTCGGCAGAAGAGGTTGTGTAAAAAATGCTTTTAAAAGCCTCTGACGATCAGGCAACTCAGCTGGGATCGTCAGAGGCTTTTAAAAGCATTTTTTTACAACCTCTTCAGCAGAAAAAAATGCTTTTAAAAGCCTCTGACAATCAGGCAACTCAGCTGGGATCGTCAGAGGCTTTTAAAAGCATTTTTTTCGGCCGAAGAGGTTGTAGAAAAAATGCTTTTAAAAGGCTCTGACGATCCCAGCTGAGTTGCCTGATGGTCAGAGGCTTTTTTTTCTTTTAAAAACATTTTTTCTACAACCTCTTCAGCCGAAGAGGTTGTAAAACAAAATGCTTTTAAAAGCCTCTGACGATCAGGCAACTCAGCTGGGATTGTCAGAGCCTTTTAAAAGCATTTTTTTCAGCCAAAGAGGTTGTAGAAAAAATGCTTTTAAAAGTAAAAAAAAAAAAAGCCTCTGATGATCGCGGGGCTCAGCTGGGCATGGGGGGGGCGCAGGGATTTTTTAATTATTATTTTTATTTTGATTTATATGCCGCCCTTCTCTGGAGACTCAGAGCGGCTTGCAGTGCGTTAAGCAATAGCCTTCATCCTTTTGTATATTTTTACAAAGTCAGCTTATTGCCCCCACAAACTGGGTCCTCAATTTACCTACCTTAGAAAGGATGGAAGGCTGAGTCAACCTTGAGCCTGGTGAGAATTGAACTCGCAGTAATTGCAGGCAGCTGGATGTTAAATGCTGCCTACGCCACTCAGGCTCTTTTTGCTACTGGTTCTCCGAACCACCTGCCTCCATCGCTACCAGATCGGGCAATCCGGTCCGAACCGGGAGCATTTCACCCCTGATATAAGCTCTTCTTTTTAAAAAAGAACAAAAAAAAAAAAAAATCCATAACCAGCCTTATTGGCTTATCACCTTCGCTGTGTACCTTTTTCAACGCTCTTTTAAAAATGTTATATTTTGCAGATTTGACATCCAAGAAAAGAAAAGAAAAAAAAAACCTCTCAGACAAAGGGCTTTGTTTACCCTCGTAGGTGGCTTACGAGTTGGAAATGAAATGGTGAAGAATTTATTTTATATTCAAAAGTGGTCACAATTGCAATCCGGTGGGATAAAACGGGGTTTTTTTTATACACTGTTCACCGTTTAACCAGATGCTTATCTTCCCCATCGCCTGTTTTTTTTCCCTCCCTCCTTCGTTCATTTAATCTTTCAAAGTCAAAATTATCTAATATTAATGTTCTCCCCATTACTGCCTTCTCAGAAGAGAAAAGAGGTGGGGGAAAGTGGGGGAGGTAGGTTGTCCACCGAGACGAGAACCTTGGAAATTAATACAATATTTGCTCAAGATTGATTTTAGGCTGCAGTGCCCACAGATCGCAAAACCCCATCTGTTTAAAAAAAAAGAAGTATCAAATACTAATTATCTAAAGAGAAGAACCTTTGTGTGGCAGGGGGAAGAAAAAAAAAAATGAAGCTGCGTGCTGAAAGAGAAATGCGGAGTTCATATCAGGTTTCTGTTTTCAGGGTGTGTGTGTGCGTTTGTGCAAATAAGTTAATAAGAAAATTAAAAGAGAGAAGGAAAAAAAAAAAAAACTCCTGATACCTATTGGGAAAGCGGCTGTTGGAAAAGGGAATTATTCATCCGTGAAACAGCAGGAAAGATGAATTCATCCCAAGAAGGAACAATGGTGCGGTTTCAAATCATTGGGACTAGTAGAATATTGGCAGCCATTCTAGAATGGCTCCTTAGGGTACCCGCGAGAGCCCCTCCAAATTTGTTCCATACCACCCATTCGGTATCTCAGAGTAGATTTGCGTGCCGGTACTTTATTAACTGAAGCACTAGATTGGATAGTTATCACTGCTGGAGGTGACATTTTGAGATAGATTTGAGGGAGGAATCTTTCAAGCAAATTATCAAAGGAGTGAACGTCTTCAAAAGCAAAATATGGATCGTTATTTATGTTTGTTACACTTATATCAGGGGTGAAATCCAAAAATTTTTCCCTACCGGTTCTGTGGGCGTGGCTTGGTGGGCGTGGCAGGGGAAGGATACTGCAAAATCTCCATTCCCACCCCACTCCAGGGGAAGGATACTGCAAAATCCCCATTGCAAAATCCCCATATTGCAAAATCTCCATTGCCTCCCGTCCTGGGGGAAGGATATTGCAAAATCTCCATTGCCTCCCATCCTGGGGGAAGGATATTGCAAAATCTCCATTCCCTCCCCACTCCAGGGGAAGGATACTGCAAAATCTCCATTCCCACCCCACTCCTGGGGGAAGGATATTGCAAAATCTCCATTCCCACACCACTCCTGGGGGAAGGATATTGCAAAATCTCCATTCCCACCCAACTCTGGGGCCAGCCTGAGGTGGTATTTGCCGGTTCTCCGAACCACTCAAAATTTCCGCTACCAGTTCTCCAGAATCTGTTAGAACCTGCTGGATTTCACCCCTGACTTGTATATGTCCCCCCACCCCCCCATCTCATATCAAGTGAATCTGGGCGGTTTAGAATCATAGAGGATGAGACATGGATTCTTCGATCACTGGAGGTGGAACTTCTGGAAGATCTGGCTTAGGAGAACATCTCAAGAAAGCAAATGAACGTGATGCTTTAAACCATTTTCTCCAGAGTTGAAAGGGACTTTGGAGGTCTTCTAGTCCAGCTCCCTGCTCAAGCAGAAGAACCTATACCATTTCAGACAAGTAGTTGTTCAATCTCTTCTTAGAAACCTCCAATGATGGAGCACTCACAACTTCTGGAGGCCAGCAGTTCCACTGGTTAATTGCTCTCGCTGTTAGGAAGTTTCTCCTTAATTCCAGGTTGCTTCTCTCCTTGATTAGTTTCCATTCATTGTTTCTTGCCTTATCTCCTAGTGCTTTGGAAAATAAGTTAACCCCTCCTTCTTTGTGGCAGCCCTTCAAATTCTGGACGACTGCTATCGTATCACCGCTAGTCCTTCTTTTCTCTAGACTAAAGGTAAAGGTAAAGGTTCCCCTCGCACATACGTGCTACTCGTTCCTGACTCTAGGGGGCGTTCCTGACTCTAAGCCAAAGAGCCAGTGCTATCCGAAGACGTCTCCGTGGTCATGTGGCCGGCATGACTCAATGCCAAAGGCACACGGAACGCTGTTCCCTTCCCACCAAAAGTGGTCCCTATTTTTCTACTTGCATTTTTTACGCGCTTTCGAACAGCTAGGTTGGCAGAAGCTGGGACAAGTAACCGGAGCTCACCCCGTTATGCGGCACTAGGGATTCGAACCGCTGAACTGCCGACCTTTCTATTGACAAGCTCACTGTCTTAGCCACTGAGCCACCATCCAATTCCTGCAACCATTCTTTGTATGTTTTTGTCTCCAGGCAAGGACCTTGGAGGTCTTCTAACTCAACCTCCTGCTCAAAGAAAAGACCCTATACCACAAATGGGTCTCCAATCTCTTCTTTAAAACCTCTAGTGATGGAGCAACCACAATTTCTGGTGGCACCACTGGTTGGAATGGTGCGGTGGCTTAGAGGTGGAGCTCTCGCCTCACAATCAGGAGGCTGTGAGTTCGATCCTAGGTAGAGGCAGATATTTCTTTTTCTGGGCACAATGAGAATATATCTGCGGAACAAAACTCTGCATTGGTGACAGGAAAGGCATCCGGCCATGAAAACACTCTGTTAGCTCCATTCAGTTGCCCAGACTCCATCCTGCAAGGAATTATGGGGTCGTGATGATGATGATGATGATGATGATGATGATGATGATGATGATATGTTTCCACTGGTTAATTGATCTAATGGTCAGGAAATTTCTCCTTAATTCCAGGTTGCTTCTCTCCTTGATGAGTTTCCATTCACTGTTTCTTGTCTTGCCTTCAGGTTCTTTGAAGAATAGCTTGACTCCCTCCTTTTTGTGGCAGCCCCTGAGATATTGGAACACTGCTACCATAGTCCTTCTCTTCACTAGAAATGTCATAATTATGCAGATAATGAATATAGCTCCCTTTCAACAATATCCCACTTGTTCTGGAGAAGAGTCACGCCAAATAAACTGGAAGGTTGAAGAGCTCAGCTTTCGTTCCCACAATCATCACTTAAAAGGATTTCGGTAGAAATTCGGAGATAGTTCTATTTCTGGAGTCTTGGATATTGTTGCTAGAGTAGGCTCACATTGCTAGGGTAGATCTCAGTGGTCTGATCTCATGGCGATGTGCCATGTGTTCACAGTTTCCTGCTGCTTATCTGCTTTTCTTGTTGGAAGCTTAGCCTGCCAAAGGAATCTTTTAAAAACAAAAAAAAATATTCTTGTGAGATACATCATTGGTTTATCCAGCTTTGACCCGTCAGCATTGACTATCAACGTCTCTTCCGCGTTTCAGACTTTCAGGAGTCTTTCCAAATCCTATCAGAAGATGCTGGAGCATGAAGCTAAATCTTTTGCGCAGAACAGATGTGAGCGAGTACTGAATTATAATCCTGATCTTCTCATATGGTCTTTCCATGCTTTAGGAAGAGTGGCAGTGAAAACTGGGTCAGATTAGTCATCGCCGAGGCTTCTAAAGTAGAGCAGTCCCGAAGGTGCTTTTTCAGGAGGCAACTGGACTTTGTTTTTCCTTGAAGACGTTTCGCTTCTCATCCAAGAAGCTTCTTCAGTTCTGGAGTTTCAGTTCTCCAGAACTGAAGAAGCTTCTTGGATGAGGAGCGAAACCTCTTCAAGGAAAAAGAAAGCCCAGTTGCCTCTTGAAAAAGTACCTTGACTTTTCCTTGAAGATGTTTCACTTCTCATCCAAGAAGCTTCTTCAGTTCTGGAGTTTCAGTTCTCCAGAACTGAAGAAGCTTCTTGAATGAAGAGTGGAACCTCTTCAAGGAAAAAAAAAAAGTCCAGTTGCCTCTTGAAAAAGCACCTTTTCGGGACAACCACGACCTGGATGACGGAGAATCTCCGTAGGCATTTAGAAAATCCTTGTGTTAGCATTTTTTAGGCTAGAAGGAAATGTTTTGGTTTCAGGTAAGCAAAAGACCAATTAGAAAACACAAAGGCTCTGTAATATACTCCACAGAAGGGAAGAGAGACGGAGTCTCCCTCAGGATAAAACCAGACAGTTCTTCAATACAGAAGTCTAACGGTATCGATTAACAGAAGATTTAAAAATAAATAAATCTGACCTCTGCTCTCAAACCCAGCTGGGTTTCCAAACTTCTTAAACTTACTTAAGCAACATTTCTGTTATTCACATATAACGTTTTAATACGCCCATACACACACACAGATAGATACATAAAGGCTCTTCATTTCACACAAGGCACAATGTTAGTTCTGCTCTTTGATGCAGAGCTCATCTTCAACGATTCTTTCCCCATTCCAAATTTCTCCCAGAGCAACCGCTAAAAATAAACCTAGATTTGTTGGTCAGTTGTATGTGAAAGTGTATCTGGGTAAACTTACTGTGCATGTAAGTTTAGAGCAGGAGTTTCCAATCTTGGCAACTTTAACACATGTGGACTTCAACTCCCAGAATTCCTCAGTCAGGCTCCAACCAATCTTGGCCTCTTTAAGACTTGTGGACTTCAACTCCCAGAATTCCTCAGTCAGGCTCCAACCAATCTTGGCCTCTTTAAGACTTCAACTCCCAGAATTCCTCAGTCAGGCTCCAACCAATCTTGGCCTCTTTAAGACTTCAACTCCCAGAATTCCTCAGTCAGGCTCCAACCAATCTTGGCCTCTTTAAGACTTGTGGACTTCAACTCCCAGAATTCCTCAGTCAGGCTCCAACCAATCTTGGCATCTTTAAGACTTGTGGACTTCAACTCCCAGAATTCCTCAGACAGGCTCCAATCTTGACATCTTTAAGACTTGTGGATTTCCACTCCCAGAATTCCCCAGCCAGCAAGTTTTAAAACTTGCCAAGGTTGGAGAGCCCTGGTCTAGAGAGTTCTTCAATCTACTTGTGGGTCATTTGAGGTGTTACACAACAGATACATTTGGACGGAACACCGAACCCTACCATCTATATAACCCATGTTTGAGAGAAGTAATCCGAGGTCCTTTCCCTTTAGTGCAGGGAACGACTTACAAAAATGGCATTTCGTGACTTACAATAAATCCTGAAGAAGATGCTTCTCTATGCTTCAAAATTCTGTTAGCAGCTCTGAGTGTTTTTAAGCAGACAGTTTTTTTAAAAAAAAAAATCTGGAAGAATAAATCAGTTTAATTCCCTAAAATAAATTCACTCCCCAGTCTTCAATGATGAAAAATTCCTAAGAAAAAGGCCTTTGTCTCAATCCTTCTTGGCAATCGATTGTTGGGCCTATCACAGAGGTGAGAATAATGATCTTGTCAAAAGTCCCATAAGCAGAGCGACGGATGGCTGGGTCAGCATTTGAGGACAATCGTAGATCATCACCTTTTCCTCTGCAGGAAGAAGGGTTCCTCCAAGGTGTAAACTCTCTTTCCTTCTCTGGAGGTTGCAGGCAAGGGTGGAGAAAGCCCCATCAAACATCAGTTGAGAGCTTGATGTGCAATATTGTGTTTGCAGTTGAAGAAGTAGGAAAGAGTGATGAAGTCAGGATAAGAAAAGAGGTATTCCAGTTGGTTGCCAGGATGCAAGTTGGCTCTAAATCCAAAGAAGTTGAAGGTCCTGTGTTTATTTCAACCAGTATTGGTTGGGTGTGAGTGTTGTGGCCCGCCAGCGGCCAGCAGATCTGTTAGCAGATTCGGACAGTGAGGAGGTTGGGGAGGAGCATGGGCCAGTCCTGGAGTCTGGGAAAGGCTCTGATGAGGGCTCTGCGTCGGAGGCAGAGAGGGGGCCAGGGCCGTCTGACAGTTATCAACTGCCTTCGGAGTCAGACACCAGTGAGGCAGAGGAACAGCTGGAGCCTGTTCCCAATCTGTACATGCACAGATTTGCCAGATGAAGGGAACAGCTAAAGAACAAGGGTCAATTTGAGAATAAGGCCACAGGTGGACGATGAATGGCCCCTCCCAGAGGGAATAAAAGAGGAGCGAAAGGGGAGTGGAGTTTGCAGGAGACAATTAGTTCATTCCTGCATTCTTGCCAAGTATTGCAATTGGCCTGGCCACTCTCCAAGCCTGATAAAGGTCGGTAATTGTGAACTATCTTGAAAGACTGTGGGAGAGGATAGACTTTGCTGGAGAGGAATTCACTGTCAATTAAATAGAAGGGGTTTATCGGGACGAGGACTCGGCTTCATGCTGCTAGGGAAGACTAGGTCAGAACAGCGAGAATCTGCACTCCAGGAAATAGATGGGTCCAGAACAAACCAGAAATTTAATTGAAATAAAATAATGAATATACCTTCAAATCAGTCTGTAATTCTCATCCAATGTTGAGAGCAACCGTCCCAGTCAGGAGAGGGGGTCAAGCAAGGAATTAGTCTGGATTCATTCCATAAACACAAGAGGACAAGGTCTGACTCCCCCTCAATGCCTTCGAACTTTACCTGGTCTTTCCCAGGCAAAAGCCACCAGATTCAGAAGATTCCTGTAGAATAGGCGTAGAACAATAAAGTAGTTAGTTTGAACTCCACCACATATGGATCTGTTTGTTTGCACCTGACATTAATGTAGGTTTTCAGGCAGTGAGACAGAAGTGATTTGTATCACTTTCTACTCAGGTATCTTTTAATTTCTCTGATTAGTCTATAACCTGGATAGTCTATAGCCATGATAGCAGTATTCCAGTATTTGAGAAGTTGCCCCAAAGAGGAGGGGGTCAACTTATTTACCAAAGCACCTGAAGCAAAGACAAGAAACAATGGATGGAAACTAATCAAGGAGAGGAGCAACCTGGAACTAAGGAGAAACTTCATAAAAGTGAGGACAATTAACCAGTGGAACAGCTGGCCACCAGAAGTTGTGGGTGCTTCATCAGTGGAGGTTTTTAAGAAGAGAATGGACAGTCACTTGTCTGAAATGGTCTACAGTCTCCTGCTTGAGGACTAGAAGTCCTCCAAGATCCCTTCCAGCTCTATTCTGATTGTATTGAATTGGAAATTTCCTCCTCCATCCAAGTACTAGACAGGGTTATCCCTGTTCAGCTCCTGAGATCAACCAAGATCCATCCAGTGTGGCCCCCAGTTGTCTATTCATTCAATACATTTAATATAATTATTTCATGAATTTAATAATTTTCCCATTCTTCACCTTAACCATTATAATTAACTGGCAAATACTGGTGGGATTCTGGGAGTAGTATTCAAAATTTTCAGAGGCCCCATACGGTGTTGAATTTTAAGTTGTGCATCCCAGCTCTGGACCATTCCTGAATTATCCTTTTAGAATTGTTGGAAGAATTGCAAATTGTTCTCCCTTTCATTGCAAACTCCATTGTGCATCCCAGCCTATAATTAAGTAGAGACATTTAGGTTCCTAAAAATGTGTGCAACACTTCCTTTAGTATGAAATTTAAAGAGAAAGAGAGAAAAAAAAAATACAAGCAAATTATCAAGACTGTGACAAATGGGCACTATTGTGGTATGATTCATGGCATGCCAAATATTCACTGTAAAAACGTCATTGGCGACCGCATCAACACAGAAAGGATAAACATGTCATTCTTTTACACAGGAAACTGGAATTATTTCTAGGGAGACAAGCCTAAAATGATATACTTAGCTGAAAACGCTGAAACCCCTGAAGTTTAAGTGCAGGTGAGATCATGTTCATTTTGCTTTGAACATGAAGAAGGATGAAATCGGGGATATAGTGTTGCTCCTAGTCTCATCCTAAACATTCTCTTCCAAAATCCAAGTTGCATTCCTGAAGTTCATCGGGTCACTCTAACACAACCAGGGACACACTGCTGATGTTCAAGTCAATGATCTTGGTTTGTGATGGAAACCTCTCAAGCAGTGGTGAAATCCAAATATTTTCACTACCGGTTCTGTGGGTGTGGCTTGGTGGGCGTGGCAGGGGAAGGATACTGTAAAATAGGGGGGCATTTTCCCAGATTCGTCTGGTGAGCCAGTTGCGCCCCTACCTGGACCGTGATGCCCTACGCACAGTCACTCATGCGCTCGTCACCTCCCGGATCGACTATTGCAATGCTCTCTACATGGGGCTGCCCTGAAGACTATTCGGAGGCTTCAGCTGGTGCAGAATGCGGCCACGCGGGTAGTGATGGGAGTGTCCTGACACTCTCATGTTATACCCCTCCTGCGGGACCTGCATTGGCTATCAGTTGCCCTCCGGGTGAGATTCAAGGTGCTGGTAATCACCTATAAAACCCTACATGGCTTAGGCCCGGGGTATTTGGCGGACCATCTGCGGCCAGCGACAGCTCCCCATTGCCCGGTGCGTTCCCACAGGGAGGGCTTCCTTGGGGTGCCGTCGGCCAGACAATGTCGGCTGGCGACCCCTAGGGAGCGGGCCTTCTCTGTGGGCGCACCTACCCTGTGGAATCAGCTCCCCCTGGGGCTCCGGGTGGCCCCTGACCTTCGCTCTGTCCCCCGTGGCCTTAAAACATGGCTGTTTCGCCTGGCCGGCTTGGACTGAAGGGGTTTTAGAGGGGATTTTAATGGTTTTTATAGTTTTATTGGGTATTTTTTTTTTTTTTAAAAAAAAGAACTTTGTGTGTTTTATTGTTGTGAGCCCCCCTGAGTCCTTTCGGAGATAAGGCGGCATATAAGTCCAAATAAGTCCAAATAGTAAATAAAATCTCCATTCCCACCCCACTCCTGGGGGAAGGATACTGCAAAATCCCCATTCGCTCCCCACTCCTGGGGCCAGCCAGAGGAGGTATTTGCCGGTTCTCCGAACGGCTCAAAATTTCCGCTACCGGTTCTCCAGAACCGGTCAGAACCTGCTGGATTTCACCCCTGCCCTCGAGGCACAGACAGCAATCAGAACTAGGAAATACGGATGCAGTGATTAAAAGACAAGCTTTTGAATCCACCAAGTTGATGATGCTTCAAATTAGCCAAAAGAGAGCATAGCTGCTCTTCAGACCAAGAAAATCAGGTGTTATGGACTACCTATGAGTCCTGCTCTCCAGGACTATGTTCACTTCTTCTGAAGGAAGTTCTAATGAAACCTGAGCTATTGTCTACTTAACATTTATTTTATTGTCATTCCACCGCATCATATTCTGATACTATTCTATTTAATGCAGTGGTGAAATGTAAAATTTGTTACCACCAGTTCTGTGGGCGTGGCTTGATGTCTGGGGGTGGGGGGTAATGTGACTGGGTGGGCGTGGCCAACCCTTTTCTTTTCTTTTTTTACTTTTAAAACCATTTTTTCTACAACCTCTTTGGCCAAGGTAAAAAAAAAAATGCTTTTAAAAGCCTCTGACGATCAGGCAACTCAGCTGGGATCGCCAGAGGCTTTTAAAGGCATTTTTTTTCCTACAACCTCTTTGGCCGAAGAGGTTGTAGAAAAAAATGCTTTTAAAAGCCTCTGACGATCCCAGCTGAGCCGCACGATCATCAGAGGCTTTTTTTTTTTTTTTACTTTTAAAAGCTTTTTTTTCGGCCGAAGAGGTTGTATTAAAAATGCTTTTAAAAGTAAAATAAAAAGCCTCTGATGATCGTGCAGCTCAGCTGGGCATGGGGGGATGGCAGGGATTTTTGATACCAGTTCTCCGAACCACCCACTGTCATCACTACCGGATCGGGCGATCCGGTCCGAACCGGGAGCATTTCACCCCTGATTTAATGGGTTCTTCTCCCATTGCCTGATCATATTTTGGTTCTTTCCTCATTTTGCAAGCCATTGCATGAAGACTCAACCTTAAGTGACAGGAAGAAGGGACTTTCTGTTCCTGTAAGCTGCTAATGGGTTGAAGAAGAACACAGGAGAGCCCTTCCCACCTATTATTTCAAGGAAACAAGTTCTCCTCTTTTCATTTATGAATTGTGCCAAGCAGTTGACAGAACATGCTCTTGCATTTAAATCAAATGAGAGTTTCAGGTTCCTTCTCAACACAATAGATTCTTCTGGGATATGGAGCATAAAACCTTGCTCGGTGGCAATAGAATATTGTAATTTTTAAGGCCTGCAAAATTTCATGTTCATTTATGACGGCGTGTATTGATTGAAAGAGCTCGACAATGAGTAAACGGATCAGCGTAGTTGGAATAAATAAATACATGTACATAATTTGCCAGCGGTCTTAATGTTCCAGGATCTCCAATTCAGTAATGAAATTTTTTTGGCCATTCTTCCTTTCTTTAGACCAGTGTTTCTCAACCTGGACAACCTTAAGATGCTTGGACTTTAAGACTGGCCGGCTGGGGAATTCTGGGAGTTGAAGACCATGCCTCTTAAAGTTTGCTGCTTTAGACCAGCGGTCACCAACTGGTGGTCCGTGGGCCACTGGTGGTCTGTGAGAAAATTTTGGTGGTCCGCTGAAAAATTATTTGCATTTTTTATATTGCACTAAATTAGGGGTCCTCAAACTACGGCCCCTGGGCTGGATACGTGCAATGAATGCTTGTGTTGTTGCAGAGAGTCTCCCCCTTCGGGGTCTTTTTGTGTGGGTTGGAGGGGAGCAGAAATAGCGAAGAGCTGGAGATCTTGTTCCAGTGGGACTGCAACATGGCCTGGAAATTGGCTGACCATTTCATCCCGCTGAGCCTCCAGGCTCCAGTACCTGGCCTTGCACTCCCACAGGTCTTCCCTCTGCTTGGAAAGCCTATGCTCATAGTCCTCAGTGAAGAGCTTCTGTTGAGCCTCCATCTCGGTCAGATCCAATTTGAACTGAGCTCTTTTGCCAGCTCTTTCTCGTGGTGGCTGCTTAGCTCCAGCAACTGCTTCCTGTTGGGGCCCTGAGGAGCCTGGGTGGGGAGGTGAGGAGTGGCTGGCAGGGGAGGGGCAACTAGAGGCCAGCGAGGCGTCCCTCAACATGAGTGACATTGAGTTGGCCATGCCCACCCAGTCACATGACCACCTAGCCACGCCCACCCAGCCAGTCATTAGGCAGATCATATTAGTGGTCCGTGGGATTTAAAATTACGAATTCTGGCAAAACTATACAATTATTTATTAGGCAACGATAAGTTCGAAGATGTTACAAAGAACCAAATAATTGCATGGGAAAAAAATATAGGGCGCGATATAAATTTTGGGGAATGGGAGGAGGCATGGAACAGAAATCTTAAACTCACTAGAGCGGTGGCATATAAGGAAAACCATTACAAAATGTTGCATAGATGGTACCTAGCCCCGGCCAGACTAGCAAAGATATATCCCAATATACATCCTAACTGTTGGAAATGTGGCTATGGTCAAGGCACCTTCTTTCACATGTGGTGGACATGCCTGGAAGCGAAAGGATACTGGAATAAAATTAGGAGGTGGTTACATGAAATAATTGACGAAAATATTGAACTAACACCAGAGATTTTCCTCCTGGGAATAATAAAGAAGCCATATAGAAAGGAAATGACACATTTAATGATCCACATAATTACAGCCGCCAGATTGGCATATGCACAGTACTGGAAAAAGAAAACTCAACCACCAGAAGAGCTTACAATTAAGAAAATACTCGAGTGCGCAGAGATGACTAAATTAACTTATGAATTAAATGATGAGAAGTCAGTTTACTATATGGTGTGGGAAAGGTGGTACAAGTGGTTGCATGACAAAATGAAAGAAAGATCTAAAGGTGTATTAAATATTGGTTAAAAGTGAGTTGAAATGTCACCAAGTACTATTTATGTAAATAGTTAAAACACTGCACATCCGATACTAATTGAAAATGTTATTATACTTATGTGTGTTATGTTTCTGTTTGAATGTTTGTTTTTCCTTTTTCTCTTTTTTTTAATTTCTTTTTTTGTTTTGTAAAAAACCTCAATAAAGTTTCTATTAAAAAAAAAAAATTACGAATTTAGTGGTTCCTGAGGTCCGAAATTTTAGTAACCCCTGCTTTAGACCATGTCCTATCTTGTGGGTTTGGCCAAACCTATTTACTTCTGGTGCTTCTTCAAGATCTTTGACTCCAAGCCACAAGCCTTAAATCCCAGGAAAGGTGTAATTCATAATCCACATTGAAGAAAGTATTCCAAACAATTGATTCCTCTTTCATTTTTAGCATTACCTGGAAAAGATCTTGCAAACTTTTGATCACCACGATGTAAAAAAGATGTGGAGACTCTAGAAAGAGTGGAGAGAAGAGCAAGAAAGATGATTAGGGGACTGGAGGCTAAAACATATGAAGAACGGTTGCAGGAACTGAGTATGTTTAGTTCAGGGGTCTTCAAACTTGACAGCTTTAAGACTTGTCGACTTCAACTCCCAGAATTCCTCCTCCAGTCATGTTAGCTCAGGAATTCTGGAAGTTGAAATCCACAAGTCTTAAAACTTGCCAAGTTTGAAGACCCTTGGTCTAGTTTAATGAAAAGAAGGACTAGGGGAGACATGACAGCAGTGTTCCAATATCTCAGGGGCTGTCACAAAGAAGAAGGAGTCAAGCTATTCTCCAAAGCATCTGAGGGTAGGACAAGAAGCAATGGGTGGAAACTAAGCAACTTGGAACTAAGGAGAAATTTCCTGACAGAACAATTAATCGGTGGAACAACTTGCCTCCAGAAGTTGTGAAATTAAGAAGAGATTGGATAACCATTTGTCTGAAGTGGTGTAGGGTTTCCTGCCTAAGCAGGGGGTTGGACTAGAAGACCTCCAAGGTCCCTTCCAACTCTGTTATTCTATTCAATTCTACCTTGGAAAGCTTCCACCATCTACCAACAAGAAACAATCTCAGCAGTCTGTTAATTCCAAGGAGCTGACCAGGAGAATGTCCCAATGGAAATCAACCCATCATTCAGTGGAGTTCTGTCCATTTCCCAAACGTAATGACAACGATCTACAAAATCCCATCTCACAGACCCAGAAACAACCCAAATTTCCCTATACTGGAGCCAATTTTTTTTTTTTACCACTATTCATAACTGGAGCAGAAATGGTATCGCTGGTGTGCATATTTATTTTTGAATTGTTTTCCTTCCTTCCTTCCCTCCCTCCCTCCCTCCCTCCTTCCATCACTGTCAAAGATCCAGACTGTGTCAGCATTGTGCATCATTTCTGCCACTTAACAGTGGTCTCCTCTAATAATAGGCTAATAATCATAGCAACTTCCTGAGGTTACTGCCTGCCTTCCACACCGATTATATGTTGCAAATAAATATACTTCCTTCTGCATAGTGGGGTCAATAATTAAAGTTCTCACTGGCTCTTTTTTCTTGTTCCACTTTCCTGTACTGACATGAGCTGATGGCAGATGAAATTGCAGCTTCTTGCTGCTCAGATAGAAGTTCTCACGGGGTTCCCCACTCCCCTCTCTTTTTAAAGCATTTGCTGAGTCCATTAATTTGTGGCTGTTTTGCCTGTGACAAAGACAAGAGTTGGGCTGCACTCTAATTAAGCTGTGCTAAAAAAATTCCTAAATGGAAATCGAACAGGGAAAGAATGGAATAAAATAACAGAGTTGGAAGGGACCTTGGAGGTCTTCTAGTCCAACCCCCTGCTTAGGCAGGAAACCCTACACCACTTCAGACAAATCGTTGTCCAATCTCTTCTTAAACACTTCCAGTGTTGGAGCACTCACAACTTCTGGTGGCAAGTTGTTCCACTGGTTGATTGTTCTCACGGTCAGGAAATTTCTCCTTAGTTCTAAGTTGCTTCAATCCTTGATTAGTTTCCACCCTTTGCTTCTTGTCCTACCCTCAGGTGCTTTGGAGAATAACTTGACTCCCTCTGAGCAACCCCTGAGAAATGCATGTTTCTGCTAGGAAGAGGAATAATCCAGTGGTGAAATCCATTTTTTTTTACTACCGGTTCTGTGGGCGTGGCTTGGTGGGCGTGGCATGGTGTGGCTTGGTGGGCCTGGCATGGCATGGCATGGCTTGGTGGCCATGGCTTGATGGGTGTGGCAGGGGAAGGATATTGCAAAATCCCCATTCCCTCCCCACTCCGGGGGAAGGATATTGCAAAATCCCCATTCCCTCCCCATTCCTGGGGGAAAGATACTGCAAAATCTCCATTCCCACCCCACTCTGGGGCCAGCCAGAGGTGGTATCTGCCGGTTCTCCGAACTACTCAAAATTTCCGCTACCGGTTCTCCAGAACCTGTTAGAACCTGCTGGATTTCACCCCTGCAATAATCCCACGTTTGCCATGGATCACTTATTTTACTGGGGAGGCTGGAGCCCATCATCACGTGGAGCTAAAGCAGCAAAGTCATTGTGGAGAGTTCAGGAATTGCCCAGGAAGTCACACTGAGCTATCATCAGCTAACCTAAGTGAGGAATTGCACCATCGTTAGAACTTCAGGAGATATTGATGTAGGCTACATTGTGGTTTCTTGAACTCCATTCCAGAATAGGATGCAAACAGAGAATGGCTGATTTGTCCTTTATCGATAGGAAATCTTGGGTTGTATTGTCCCAAAGGGTTTTTGTTTCCACCCCCCAAAAAAAGCAACTGGACTTTCTCGGTTATATTTATTTATTTTTTCTTTGAAAAGGTTTCACTTCTCGTTCCAAGAAGCTTCTTCCGTTCTGAGGAAAGGTTTTTCAAAGAAAAAAAAACACCAAGGAAGTCCAGTTGCCTTTTTTGGAAAAGCATCTTCGGGACAAATCTCTTTGATGCTGGATTGCTGCTGGCAATAAAACAGAGCGACCCGAAGGCCAAGCGCAAGCAAGAGAGAAGCAGAAATTCCTCCTTGTGGAAGAGATTCCCTTTTGCTCCGTTCATTTTTTTATTCAATTAATTAATTGATTGGTTCGCTGTTCTAATTTTACCTCTTCTTGACGGGCCACATATCCTTCCGTGAAATACATACAGTATAATGGCCCTGAAATCCCTATTAGGTATAAAATGGCTAATAAATCTTGAACTATAGCCAAATAAACAAACACGGTGTCTGATTAATCTGATCACCCATGATTCATCGGGACTATAAAATATGGATCGGTCTTCCCCGTGGGGAGAAATTAGCATGCAGGGAAGGCAGGATTCCTCTCTCTGTCCAATTACAACAGCGTTATCTTCTGCGGCAGAAGCTCTTTCAGATTTCAAATTGGCAGAAATTCTCTCCCCGTGACCTGCGGCCTGATCTTCTAAGGGGAATTCTGGAGAAGTCGGAAAATGATTGTAGGCTCTTTGTCTCCCAAAGCTGGGATCACTGCTTGACTACAATCTTTTCTTTTGAGCCAAAAGAGAGGTCAAGCAATTTGAATCCGAGGGGGATTCACCTGCGGTAGAGGAACACGTTCTACTTTAATGGTGGTCTACAAAAGATAGGAGATGCTCAGTGGCGGGACTCAACTAATTTAACAAACCGGTTCTCTGCCCTAATGAACGGCTGGGTGGGCGTGGGCATGGTGGGCGTGGCCAGGGGTGTGTGACAAGCAACCCTCAACCTCCTGCTCCTCCCCCAGGAGCAAAAACGGGTCACGGGGGGGGAGAAATGTGCCGCCCCCCCATGCCCTGTTTTGGGCCTAGGAGGCCTCCCTGAAGCCTCCTGGGAGTGAAAACGGGCCGTGGGAGCGGGGGCACCACAACCGCCTGTGCACCGCTTTGGGCCTAGGACTAGGAGGCCTCCCTGAAGTCTACTGGTAGCAAAAATGGGCCACGGGGGGGGGGCATGCCACACTCCCCCCATGCCCCATTTTGGGGCTAGGACTAGGAGGTCTCCCTGAAGTCTACTGGGAGTGAAAATGGGCCACAAGGGATGGGGGCGTGTCACACTCCCCCGTGACCCGTTTGGGCCTAGAAGGCCTCCCTGAAACCTCCTAGGAGTGAAAACGGGCCGTGGGGGGGTGCACGCCACAATCCCCTGTGCCCTATTTTGGGCCTAGGACTAGGAGGCCTCCCTGAAGTCTACTGGGAGCAAAAATGGGCCACGGGGGGGAGCATGTCACACTTCCCCCGTGCCCCATTTTGGGCCTAGGACTAGGAGGTCTCCCTGAAGTCTACTGGGCGTGAGTGGAGTCTACTGGGGGTGGGGGGGTGTCATACTCCCCGTGCCCCACTTTGGGCCTAGGAGGCTACACTTATCTGGGAGACAAAATCGGGTGCATGGGGACTCCTGGAAGGGGTGGGGAGGGGCGAGGCAGGGCCAGCCAGCAATTTAATCAACCGGTTCACTTGAACCGGCCCGATCCGGCTGAATCCCACCACTGGAGATGCTCGATGACCTCAGGAGATGTTCTCGGACCTGGGTCAGGCCTTCTGAGATGTTGAACGTTGCTCTCAGGGAAAATGCACCAGGAAATAGATTCTCTCCTCGTTTCTGTCTTGTAATACCACTTCCAGCAATACAAATCCAGATAGACAGATCAAAGCTAAGATTTATTTTTTATTTTTTTTTGCGTGTGTGGGGGGAAAGCTAACAACTGCCACGAAGGCTTTAGTCTGTGCATGTTCCTGCCTGTGTAGAAACACAGCATCACACGCAGTGTCATTAAAGCGGCTCTGGCACACTTTTCAAATGAAGACAAAGCACAGAGAAAAGAACCCAATAATTCTCAGCAGGGATGACATCTTCCCAAGGAAAAAGCTGTTGCTAGTCAGCTGGAGCTGGTGACAGGATTAAAAAGTGCCCAATATCTAAAATGCCAGGTAAGGGTACCCCATTTTCTTCCCCTGTTCTGTAGAACTCTGCAGTGATTCTCACTTGTCCAAGTCATGGTTGTCCCAAAGGTGCTTTTTTCAGGAGGCAACTGGACTTCCTTGTTTCTTCTTTTGAGGACGTTTCACTCCTCATCCAAGAAGCTTCTTCAACTCTGACTGGATGGTGGGGAATGGAAGGATTGATACTCCTTGCAGGCAGCTGGTCATTTGCATCCTTTTAGAGGGTCCAACGACCCTCTAAAGCCCTTGGGGGTTTATCTGTGTCCTCGGGGTCACCTCAGTGGTGCAAATGGTTCCTGTCGTCTGCAATTTTTTCCTCTGGAAATCCATTCCTCCTCTCACACCGTTCAAAGGGTGTCCAGCCCAAATTGTATAGCTAAAAGTCTGTAGAGATTCTCTGTCATCCAGGTCATGTTTTTTTTTTTTTCATCATCCAGGTCAAGGTGTTTTTTTTTTTTTCAGGAGACAATGGGACTTCCTTGTTTTTCTTTGGAGACATTTCGCTTCTCACCCAAGAAGCTTCTTCAGCTCTGACTGGATGGTGGGGAAGGGAAGGATTTACACTCCTTGTAGACAGCTGGTCATTTGCATCCTGTTAGAGGGTTGTTGAAGCACTTGGAGGTTTATCTCTGTCCTCAGGGTTACCGAAATAATGTTCCTGGTTCCGGTAATCAGCATTTTTTTTTCCGTCTGGAAATCCATTCCTACTCCCACCACCATTCAATGGATGTTCATCCCAAATTGTATCGCTAAAAGTCTGTAGAGATTTTCAGTCATCCAAAAGCACCACTCACGTGACCCCGAGGACACAGTTCAACCTCCAAGTGGCCTCAACGACCCTCTAAAAGGATGCAAATGATCAGCTGTCTGCAAGGAGTATCAATCCTTCCATCCTCCACTATTCTGTCAGAAGCTTCTTGGATGAGAAGCAAAACATCTTCAGAAGGGCAGTTGCCTCCTGAAAAAGCACCTTTGGGATGTCCTGTTGTGTAGGGGGGGAAAAAACAGAAGGGATGGGGGAAAACAGCAAATAGTTAAAGACACATTTAGCATCTAAAGACCAACATTTCATGTCAGCAGAAACCTTGTTCTCTGATCACCCTTGAGAAATATCAGAAATAAATTGAGACTCATATCATTTAGGCCCTTTTTATTGCAGGCACAAGGAGACAGGGAGCAGCAATTTGCAGCTCTGCATGTCTAAATTTCAGACTTGTGTTTTCTTGGTTGACAGGAAAATGGACAGTGGAAAGTGCTGTTTTTCCACAGCTTCACTTTTCTCTCAAAGGGTCTCCTGGAGAAACTTCTGACTGGGAAACAAATCCACTCTTTATCCTGCTTGAACTTACCTCCACTCTGCTGAACACATTGCAGAGTTTGCCCATCGCATTCATCCCAGATTTGTTTAAGTGTGGCCTATTGGATGAACCGGAGTTGCTTGGAGTTGCATGGAGTATAGTCAGTTTGGAGATTGGATTCCAAGCCAGTTCTGTTTCCTTCTCCTTCTCCTCCTCCTTCTCCTCCTCCTCCTCCTCTTTCTTCTCTGCCTCCTCCTCTTTCTTGTCATCTCCTCCTCCTCCTTGTCTTCTCCTTCTCCTCCTTCTCCTCCTCCTCTTCCTCTTCTTCCTCCTCCTCCTCCTTCTCCTCCTCCTTCTTCTCTGCCTCCTCCTTTCTTGTCATCTCCTCCTCCTCCTTGTCTTCTCCTTCTCCTCCTCCTCCTCCTTCTCCTCATCCTCCTCCTCTTCTTCTTCCTCCTCCTCCTCCTTCTTCTCCTCCTCCTCCTCTTTCTTCTCTGCCTCCTTCTCTTTCTTGTCATCTCCTCCTCCTCCTCCTTCTTCTCCTCCTCCTCCTTCTTCTCTGCCTCCTCCTCTTTCTTGTTATCTCCTCCTCCTCCTTGTCTTCTCCTTCTCCTTCTCCTTCACCTCATCCTCTTTCTCTTCTTCCTCCTCCTCCTCCTCCTTCTTCTCCTCCTCCTTTTTCTCCGTCTCCTCCTCTTTCTTGTCATCTCCTCCTCCTCCTTGTCTTCTCCTTCTTCTCCTCCTCCTTCTCCTTCTCCTCATCCTCATCTTCTTCCTCTTCTTCCTCCTCCTCCTCCTCCTCCTCCTCCTCCTCTTTCTTCTCTGCCTCCTTCTCTTTCTTGTCATCTCCTCCTCCTCCTCCTTGTCTTCTCCTTCTCCTCCTTCTCCTTCTCCTCATCCTCTTCCTCTTCTTCCTCCTCCTCCTCCTTCTTCTTCTCCTCCTCCTCCTTCTTCTCTGCCTCCTCCTCTTTCTTGTCATCTCCTCCTCCTCCTCCTCCTCCTCCTCCTCCTCCTCCTCCTCCTTCCTAGCATTTTCCCACAGGTGCAAGGTCTACTTGTCAGATCACTGAATGCCACTTTGCACGCTTAGCTGTGTCTCCATGGCGCAGGCCCGCGGCTTGCATATCTTTGTTGACGGTGTCTTGCTATCTCTATTTTGGATGCCGCGAGGTCGCCGGCCATTGACTTCTGGTTGGTAGGCAGTCTTGGCCACGGTGGAAGGTACTGCTCTCTGGAAGTGTCCATACCAGTGGAGCCAGACTTCTCTCATCTTCTCTATAATTGGTGACACACCAAAATGTTGTCGAATGGTGTCATTTGTGATCAACCTGGCTTCCAATTGAATTTCATTTTCTGAATTAAGTCAGGAAATGGAAGGGTGAATCAGGCTGAATCATTAATTTAAATCGAATCATGGATTTCATAAAACACCTTCTTGGCTTATTCAAAAAATCTATAACGCTTTGCCTGAGTGTAGTGACAAGGCAGAAGATCATTGTTATTTCAAGGAACTCAATGACATTTTTTCTCACAAAAATCTTCCAAAGATCTTCAAGAACCAAGGTCAGGCGGATCACGGCAGGTCCATGGTCTGCGAAGCAGAACCTTCTTCTCATCTCCAACCCTACAAGCCCTGCAAGTTGTTCAAAACGAGCTTCCTCTCCATTTTCAAAACCCACCCATCCATAAAACATTATCTGCAGGTACCCTCGGCTGCAAAAGTTAAGTTGTTGAAGGAGAATATTTGAATCTTCCCCTGACTCTCCACCTTCTGATTTTGGAAAGGAGCAGAACTGATTGATTATGCTAGCGCTGCAAGATTCTCTCCTCCTAAATCAATAACAAAAGAGGGAATGTTGCAGGATTTATTCAACACTGAATCCGCTTTTGCAGATATGTTGGAAGGAGTATGCAAAGGATATTTACCTTGGACCAGTGAAGTCTCCAGAGTCTCCATGCTTTAACATCTCTTCCTTAAAAATGCTTCTTTTGCATTTTATCCTGGCTTACCCCAGAAACGTTTACCAACTTTAAGACCTGTTGACTTCAACTCCCAGGGAGTTGAAATCCACAAGTCTTAAAGTTGCAAAGATTGGACATCCCTGTTCTAGACAGACCCACATACACAGAGCTCAAAATTTGTTCAATGGAAGCTCAGCGTGTATGGTTGTAGACACAACAACCTTTGCTCTAGGAGTGGATTTCACTTACCTTTGCTACCGGTTTGTTCGCGCACAAGCTTCTGTGCATGCACAGGTTGTATTTGATGACGTCTGGGCAGGTGGGTGGAGCCTCCCACCACCGCTGCTACCTGTTCGCCCAAACTGGGACAAACTGGTAGAGCAACCCACCATTGCAACCCACCATTGCTTTGCTCATTCTGCAATCCCTTCCTTCTCTCTCCATGCTTTCTTTTTCATTGGAAGATAACCAGTGTTTTGTGGGCAGGTTGGAAGACAAAGCAAGTTGGAAGACTGAGCGATGAGCAATAAGGGAACAGGGCTAGAAACCACAAGCAGATGGCCAAACAGACCTTTGTTCTTGTCAACACATGCCCACACTTTTTCTCCAGCGATCTAGATCAGCACTGTGTTTTGATGATGGCCAGCCAAACATCTCCAAGGCGTAAAGTCAACATCACAGAATGCCATAAATTCCAGAGATCAACTTCTCAAATCAAAAGAATGGTGCACCTCCCACATTCTCCTTAACTTCTCCATATATCTCTCAGCTTGTTAAATCAGCTTGCTCATTTTCACCCTAAATGTATGATTTTGTCGGTGTTATTTCCAGGAGCAGGCATTGTAACAAGGCTTAAGGCTTTTGTTTCTTTTTCTTTTAAAGAAAAAAAAAATCCATAAAGGCACAGATCATTAGCTGAATTAGCAGAGGGTTGAGATTTATGATTCTATCAGGAGGAAAACACTGATGGCATTGTATTTTTTTTCCCCCTCTTTGTTTTCAGTCGGACTCCAGCTTAAGGGCTGACCATAGGAGGGTAAATCAGATGATCATATGCCCGCTTCAAGAAAAGAGAACGTATTTTTGGTTTAAAGATCTTGAGAAGGTATATGAAGAGGCGAGAGCTGCCTCTACTTTCTAGACTCCTGCTCTTGATGATTAAAACTTCAGAAGAATTGGCCTTCTCCTAGGTGGACAATATATTCCTTACTTTAATGAGATGGCCATCAGATGTCTGTTGAAGAAACTTCCCTCAATCTGCCAGATCTTGGCATTTATGGAGCACACAGTTATCTGTAGAAAGAGAGCAAGTGAAAAAAAAAAATTAGAAGCATAGGGCTGGAACAGATCTTGGAGATTTTCTAGTCCAACTGCCTGCCCAAGGCAGGAGGCCTTAACCATCATGGAAAAATGGTTGTCCAATCTTTTCTTGAAAACCTCCAGTGATGGACCACCCACAACTCTGAGAAGGAAGCTGTCCCACTGATTAATTGCTCTGTTGAGAAATTCCTTCTTATTTCCTGGTTAGATCTCCCGCTGAAGAGTTCCCATCCATCGCTTCTTGAAACGTGTCATGATGCAGATCCCATAGCTTATATACTTGCATTAGACCTCAGGATTAGATCCTTCTAATCAAATCTCCTTCTAATCAAATCTTCAAATCAAATTGAAGCAAAGGTAAAGTAGAATATTGGGTCATCGATCCAGAGTGAGCCTTTGACGTCTTGTTTACTATTAATCAGTTTGCTTTCACCAATCGCTGATTTCACTTGCTGTAGTGACACCGTCACAGAATTAAATATAATTGCATTCTGTATATGTATCGGTTGATATATTGAGACAAATGCAAAGAATCACAAGTCATCTATTTTTAATTAAAAAATTAAAAAAATGGAGAGAGAAAGAAAACAGGAAAAGATCATTCATTCATTTGTTCATTCATTCATTCGTTCATTTGTTCATTCGTTCATTCATTCATTCAATTTCTATAGGCACCCATCCCAGTCAGTGAGTCAAAATGTTGACTTCTGACTCTTTCCAACACAGTAAAATACTAATATATTTGCAACCTCTACTTTTTACATAACCTATAATTATTACGAACCATTTCTGTAACTACATCATTATTCAATCTTCAAACTAAGTTCTAAATTTCGTATCCCCACCCCCTTTCGAGCATAACAATGAGAAGTAATATCCCAATAGGAAGAAAGGCAAAAGAAATCTCTTGCTTTACAAATCACAACTAATCTTAAATAGAAGTGCTCAAACCTGCCCTTAGATGAGCTCTTAAGAATCAAGGAGTTTTTTTAGCATGAAAAGAACTTCACATTGTTTTCCTCCTAATGATATTATTGTAGTTTTGTCCTAAATTTGATGACATCATGATTGCTGCTGGTAATTTTAACTTGATTATTCTGCTGGTGTATATATATATATTCTGTAATTTTTATTTGTACGTTTGCAACTCATTTGCACCCAACATGGAAAAGTGCATTTAATGGGCAGATTAGAAATGCCGTAATTTATTTGAATTTGAATTTATTTGAAGAGGCTGTTTGGGTTTTAGAACTCATTTGGGCCATTGTGAGCTAGTCTTACACCATCTCACTTACTTCTAAAATTTTATTAAGTTGCCTGCTGTGAAAGGCATTGAGTTAGAAAGACATTCTACAGACCATAAAAGTAATTTATAATGAGTTTATTTGTTGAAACATTTATTGCCTGCCTACTATCCTAAGGAACTCAAGGTAAGATGAAACAATGAAATACAACAAAAATCAAGATGACTTTGAAAGATTCAAGGGGCAATTATTATGGATCAAAAGTTCTAAAACCTTTGGTAATGTCTTCTGAAGAAGAGTAAAAAGGCTAAGGTAGACTAAGAGAAGTAGATCATTTTCTGAGCCCTTCTAATTTCTAGGAAACTTGGTCTTCAATACCTACAAATATGTTCTTGTTTAACTCTTCCCATATTAACAATGAAATTCATCATTATCAAACGGGAGATTCTTTTACTCCTCTATTCTTCTGTATTTTTTATTTCTTGTCTTGGTTTTTTTTTTTTTTTGTTTGTTTGTTTACTTGTATACACCATTGGGAGTCTGGTGGTATATTAATTTAATGAATTAATAAATAAAAGTACTGGTTGAAAAAACTTTGGAAAGTTTTTATTTCTCTACTTTCATCTTGCATTTCCTTTTTTAAAATTTTTTTTAATTTTTTTTGAGTATTTTACATTTTCAAACCAAACACACAATAGCAAAAGAAGTCAAGAGACAAAAACAAAAACACACACACACATCAGACGTTAAAATACAATACTAACAACAGATATATACAATTTTACAACTTTCTGCATTGACTTTTGTCTTTACTCTTAGCTTTTATCCTCCTGCTCCTTCTCTTTATTTTTAAATATTCATAATTAACTGTTTTGTTAGCAGGATCGTTATTTACATTTATATCCAGTATGTTAATATCAAATTTCACTTTATATTCTTATTTCTTAATTTGATTTCTGTTTTCCAACCATGTATAAAACCTATTCCATGTCAACTTGCAAAGCTTTCAAATTGCCATGAGCAGGAGGGAGGGAGAACTGAAGTGCATTCCATACATTCTTTCTGACCGCAATCAGAAGGAGGGCGTTAGGTTTCACAGCCAGCCAAAGTGGTTATTTGGAGAATGTGATTTATGACATGGCCAGAGAGGAGGCGAGAGACAGGGTCATAGGGGAACGTAAATCTGCGTGGGATCAGTCCTAACTGCATCCAAGTATTGCCGGAATGTTGCTCCTAATAAATGATTGTATTTCCTTTGAAGTTTGGATCATGGCTCATGAATTAATTAGGGCATCTTTCGGAAATTTGACATTCCACACTTTATAATAATCCAAGTCTTCTCTTTCTTTGATCTCCATCGTTAATTTATCCATTTTGGTGCATTCGAGGATTTTCTTTATTATTGTTTCTTCCTTTAATGGGTGGTCGCATTTCCTTCCATGTTTTACTGCTTTGGCCTACATCGCCCTCGCCTGAACTTCTAAACTTTCTTTTTTCCCTAGTTTTGTGGTGTGTTTCTCAGTGTCCATGTTCTGCTTTACCTCCTCTTAGTTGAGCAAAATGATCAATGTTTGGGCAACATCATATTTGTTGTTACTGATCTCTGGAACAAGTTTATTAAGAGCAGGAGGCTGCAAAATGAATCGATGTGCCAGAATAGTCTTCTAATCGCAGTTCCTCAAGACGGTACAGATGGAGTTTGCTTTTCCTTATCGAGATAAGAGGCTGAATTTGGGACGGGCAGCATTTCAGTTTGTTCCATTCTAGCCCGGGGAAGTTTTTTCAAGCACGTCGTCGGATTGCGGCTGACGGTCTTTTTCCTCAAGCCTTTTGGAGCGCAATAGAAGACTCAAGCTTCAAACTGCAAGATAGTAAAAGAAGGAAACTTAAATGCATTTAAAGAGCTCTAAGTCCATGAAATAAATAGTAAGCTGGAATCCGAGGGGTGGGGGGGGGGTACGGTGGAATAGAATGGAAATAAATAGACTCCTTGCCAAGTGTGAAAGCATTAAAAGGAGAGTGCTGTAGTTGGAGCAATTTTGTGGTAAGAACAAACTGACATCGTGTCGTGTTTTTGAATGGCCTGGCCTTCACCGTTTGTGACCCCAATTTTGTTTTTCTACTTCCTGAATCATATTAGCTAAACACATTTCTTCTGTCAAACTAAGAAAGCTACATTTTTCTTTTTATCTAAAAAATATTATATTTTGCCTATTATCTCTTGTTCTCTGTCTATATCCATCTATCTATCTGTCTATCTATCTATCTGTCTGTCTGTCTGTGTATCTCTATCTATCTATCTCTATCTATCTATCTACCTATCTATCTATATCTATCATCATCTATCTACTGTATTTATCTATTATCATCTATCTTATTTCAATCAACTGTCTATCATCTATCTATCTATCTATCTATCTATCATTTATCTATCTATATCTATTTAATCTATCTATATCTTTCTGTCTGTCTATCTGTCTATCTATCTCTATCAATCTATCAAGCCATCTATCTATCTATCTATCTATCTATCTATCTATCTATCTTTCTATCTATCTAATCTTTCTCTATTATCATCTATCTATCAACTATATCTATCTATTATCATCTATCTATTTCTATCAATTGTCTATCATCTATCTATCATCTATCTATCTATCTAAACTATCTAATCTATCTGCAATCTATATCTATCTAGGTAAATCCCTCTAAAAATCCAAATTTAAAGTCTTTCATTTAGGAAAAGTAATCCAGCATATATTTGTCTGCAATTGTATCATAATCTTAGAGGGAAATCATAGGTCCGCAAATTGGATCCAGCTACGCCTGTACTTTTATTGTTTTTTATGAGGAAGAAATTTATATGCCACCATTCTCACCAAGAGGCAACTCTAGGCAGCTTGCAACCTTGCCTTTTTTTTAAAAAAAAAATTGATTTATATGCCGCCTTTTTCCAGAGACTCAGGGTGGCTTACAGTGCGTTAAGCAATAGCCTTCATACTTTTGTATATTATATACAAAGTCAGCTTATTGCCCCCATAAACTGGGTCCTCAATTCACCTACCTTTGAAAGGATGGAAGGCTGAGTCAACCTTGAGCCTGGCGAGATTCGAACTTACTTTAATTGCAGACAGCTGGTGTTAAATTACAGTGCCTTGTCTGCAGAGCTATCCAGGCTCCTAACTATGTCTTACCCTAACTAACTATGTCTGAAAGCAAAAGAGAACAAAATTCACGGCTGCGCGCTTGTGGTTTTCTACACAAGCAGGGGAGAAACATCTCCAACCTGACCCAAATTTTATTTATTATACAAGTCCACCCTTGTATTGTCAGGATTGCTTGATCCCAAATTGTATATCTGCATTAGAAGATCCTTGAACTTTAAAGCTTCATGAATTCAGACAACTATCATCATCTTTTAACGACCCCATAATCCTTTGTGGAGTGGCGTCTGAATCGAGCTGAGTGTTTACTGGCCAGATGCCCTTCTTGTTGCCAATGCGGAGTTTTGTTCAGCAGATATATTCTCGGTGTGCCCAGAGAGAGAAATATCTGCCTCTACCTAGGATTGAACTCATAGCCTCCTGATTGCGAGGCCAGAGCTCCACCTCTAGGCCACCACACCACTCCTGAATTCAGACAACTATGGTTTAGATTAATCAGGATTGAAGAAGTAGATGTTGTGGCCCGCCAGTGGCCTGCGCGGCTTGTGGCTGATCCGGACGACGAGGAGGCTGGTGTGGTGTCGTGCCAGCAGCCTGTGCAGCCGGCGCTCGCGTCGGACAGCGAGGAGGCTGAAGAGGATGTGGTGCCAGAGGCAGAGACTCAGCCAGGGCCTTCAGAACCTCCAGAGGCTCCTTCAAGTGCAGAGAGTGAAGTGGAGGAGCCTCTCCTCAATGCTCGAGCACGCAGGGCTGCCAAAAGGCAGGAGTGGCTACTCAGGAGGAGGAGGTCTCCTCGAGAGTAAGGCTTGGGGCTAATTGGCCACTCCCTTAGCCTATTTAAGTCACACGCAGTTAGCAATTGTTGCTGGAAACAACGTTTAATTATTACGCAGAGCATTTTGGAAAGTGAGTTTCTTATCACATCTTGGTTTCTGGGCTGGTTGCCAACCTTTGTCGGACTTTGTTTATTCTTTGTACTTTATAGCAGGCTGATGAGGACATTTGCACTGAAAGCCTGCATTTTGAAAGGGGTCTGTTTGTAATAAACGGAGTTTTTGGAGCTTGGTGTGTGTCATACTTCTTGGGATCCGGACCTGGGGCAGAACAGTAGGGAAAGTCACTTTCTTTTCTGAAGAAAAGAATGATGAAATATCTGCAGCAGAGGGATCTAAACAAAGTAAATGTCACTTATCGACATTTGGGGAAAGGATCCCCCCCCCCACTTTCCTTGAACAGGTAAAAAAGATTGCTGGGCCACAGGATCTTAATCCCAGTAAGATAAATTGGGAGAGTGGACAGGATTCCCCCCCCCATTCAAACACACCCTTACTTTTTTCCCTTCTTCCCTTCTAATCATTCCACCCATCCCGAATTTTAACACGCCATGTTTCAATCAAGCCAGTGTTGGTCTTTTGCTTCCGATAGCATATAATTGCTAGTGGATAATCCCATATTAACTCCCCCACCCCCACCCCAACCCCTGTCCTATCGGAAGGAGCCTGGTGGGAATCAGTCACATCCCATCTCTAGACGGCGCCGTTATCATGTTTATGAAGACCCACACCAGGCGGGGATATTTGCATATAAATAACCTGCCAACTGAGAGAAAAGGCATCTGGTTAACTATTTCATTTATTATTCCTGGAGAGAGGTGGAGACAAATGGACCAACGTGTTGGGTAGCCATGTCATGGAAATTCAACTGCCATCATTGATTAGAACAAGCGGGGATGGTGACCCCATAAATGCAGGGTATGTGTGTGGGTGTATTAAAACCATTCATGTTGATCGGTGTCCTTCTCTCCTTTTATTAGGAAGCTACAGAGGTGAAGAAGATCTCCTTCTGCAGGACTATGACCTCCATTTTCAATGCCTAAGTTCTCCCGTTGTCAGCTATAGACACCTGTGGCTTGGTGGGGGGTAATGTAACTGAGTGGGCGTGGCCAACTTTTTCTTTTTTCTTTACTTTTAAAAGCATTTTTTCTACAACCTCTTCAGCCGAAAAGGTTGTAAAAAAAATCCATTTAAAAGCCTCTGACGATCTCAGCTGAGTTGCCTGATCGTCAGAGGCTTTTTTTTTCCTTTTAAAAACATATTTTTCGGCCGAAGAGGTTGTAGAAAAAATGCTTTTAAAAATAATTTTAAAAAGCCTCTGATGATTGTCCGGTTCAGCTGGGCATGGGGAGGGCCAGGGATTTTTTCTACTGGTTTTCCGAACCACTTGTCACCATCGCTACCGGATCGAGTGATCCGGTCCAAACTGGGAGCATTTCACCCCTGTGTGATAGGCAGCATTCGGCCTCCTGCACCCCCCCAGGAGCAAAAACAATCCACAGGGGGGGATGTACCACTCCCACACCCCATTTTGGGCCCAAGAGGCCTCCCTGAAACCTCCTGGGAGCGAAAATGGGCCACAAGGGGACTCCTGAAGGGGTGGGGCAGGAAGGGGTGGGGCCAGCCAGCAATTTAACTACCAGTTTTCCCAAACTGGCTCGAACCGGCTGAATCCCAGGCCCTCAGAACCTGGGTCTGTCTATCAGAAATGCATTCCTTCCTGGAATTCCAGCGTGTCATTTAGCTGTACCATAATCCGGCAGTTTCCTGCAGTGTCTGGTCTTGAAAGTCTTATTTAGCTGAATCTACTGCCTATGTGTTTTCACCGAGTGATTCTGAGAGCTAATTTTATGAAGTACAGAAAGGCAGGATAGTTCCAGATAAACATCTCCTAAGGCTCCCGAGCAGAGGAATTATAGACCCATCCATCTTTCCGTCATAATAGTTTGTTTGTATATATGCGTGTGTTAGGAGCTAAGATGGAAGATTTTTACCAGATGGTTACAAATCAGGAAATGTTATCGAGCTACCCTGTAAAAAAAGAAAAGAAAAGAAAGAAAAAGAAATAAGGTGAATATACAATAAAAGCTCTGCCTGGAAGTATCTGCGTCCTTTCCAACCTTACTACCATCCATAATTTTATGTACTTCTGTTCTGTCAGCTTCCCCATTTCAGCTGTCGCTTTCCAAAGTAAAAATAGCTAGGAACTTTAGCTTTTCATTGCAGGGTTTCAAAATCCTTCAATCATTTATAAAGCTACTCTGTCTGGGCTGGTAATAACCACAAGATGGTAGCAAAGAGCTAAAAAAAAAAATTTCTGTAGCTCTGCTGTGCCATCTACTGGCCATCTGGAAATTTGCTGACCAGATCTGGAATGTCACCTTGGTGATTGTCTTTCAAGACAATCACCAAGCCATCATCAAGCCATCATCCCATGGAACTGCAGTATCAAGGTTTATTTGTTTTATTTGGTTAGGAAATGTATTTGCTGCCCATCTCGTATCCAACAAGGTTTTGCAAGAATGAAGAAAGTAGTTGATTCTCTTTGTCTCTTGTTGCAACCGTCTATTAGGAGCGCTTGTTTGTTCTAGTAAAGAACAGAGAGTCTTCAACTTATGACTGGTCGTTTAGTGACCGTTTGAAGTTACAACCTACCTAGAAAAAGTCCTCAGCCCAAGAAAGTGATTATGAGCAATTGTTGCATTATTCCAAATCCTTTGGAAGGATTGCTTCCTTTTTTTGGAAGCAATCCTTCCAAAAAAGGAAGAAAGGCCTATACTACAGAAGGTCTAGTTTAGTGAAAAGAAGGACTAGGGGTGACATGATAGCAGTCTTCCAATTTTTGAGGGGCTGCTACAAAGAAGAGGGGGTCAAGCCAGGGATGAAATCCAGCAGGTTCTGACAGGTTCTGGAGAACCGGTAGTAGAAATTTTGAGTAGTTCGGAGAAATGGCAAATGCCACCTCTGGCTGGCCTCAGAGTGGGGTGGGAATGGAGATTTTGCAATATCCTTCCCCCGGGAGTAGGGAGGGAATGGGGATTTTGCAGTATCCTTCCCCTGCAGTGGGGTGGGAATGGAGATTTTGCAGGATGCGTCCCCTGGAGTGAGGTGGGAATGGAGATTTTGCAGTATCCTTCCCCCCTGCCATACCCACCAAGCCACGCCCACCAAGCCACACCACACCCACAGAACCAGTAATAAAAATATTTGAATTTCACCACTGAGTCAAGCTATTTTCCAAAGCACCTGAAGGCAGGACAAGAAGCAATGGGTGGCAACTAATCAAGGAGAGAAGCAACCTAGAACTAAGGAGAAATTTCCTGACAGTGAGATCAATCAAGCAGGGGAACAGTTTTCCCTTCAGAAATTGTGAGTGCTCTGTCACTTGAGGTTTCCAAGAGTACATTGGACAACCGTTTGTCTGAAGTGGTATGGGGTCTCCTGCTTGAGCAGGTGTCAATTTTGAAACTGGCCTGACTGAAGCTATCTTGGAGGCTTCAATGTTGCCACTATGGTGGTGAGGGATAGGTAGGTAGGTAGATAGATAGATAAATAGATGGATGGATGGATTGATGGATGGATGGATGTGATAGGATAGATGATAGGATAGATGATAGATGATAGATGCATGGATGGATGGATGGATGGGATAGATAGATAGATAGATAGATAGATAGATAGATAGATGGATGGATGGATGGATGGATGGATGGATGGATGGATGGATGGATGTGATAGGATAGATGATAGAAGACAGATGGATGGAAGGATGGATGGATGGATGTGATAGATAGATAGATAGATAGATAGATAGATAGATAGATAGATAGATAGATAGATAGATGATGGATGGATGTGATAGGATAGATGATAGATGATAGGATAGATGATAGATAGATAGATAGATAGATAGATAGATAGATAGATGATGGATGATGGATGATGGATGATGGATGATGGATGATAGATGATAGATGAATGGATGGGATAGATGATAGATGATAGATAGATAGATAGATAGATAGATAGATAGATAGATAGATAGATAGATAGAGATAGCTGGGGTTTTGTAGCCAAAACAAAATAGTTTCCCCTGAGAACCAAGGACATTCCCACGGATGGCTGAAGAGAGGAGGAGTGAAGTTTCCAAGCAACTGGAAAGCACCTTGATTGGACCATGTGACTGGTTATTTGGAAAAGGGGGAGAAACGGTTACTTTTAATTAGGTGAAACCTGCAGGAATCTTTAGAGTCGGTTTTCACCAGTCTGTGCCAATGTGATATATCCAATAATCCTGTTCTTTGAGGAACCTACTTGTCTCTGTCCTGTTGTTCTGTTTGCTCTGAGTTCTGTTTGCTATGGGTGTATTACTTGGAACCCTGGCAGCAAGGAGTTGGACTAAGAGACCAAGCTCCCTTCTAACTCTGCTTCTCTGTTATTCTGTTACATGCGGTGTCTGGTTGCAATGGCTTATTAGTGTCACAATGTCACCCAATTCATAAAGTGACATCTGGCTAGGTTTACCGGAGGAAGGTGCCTTCATTAATAGAGCGAAATAAGGAAATTAAAAAGTCAGCCAAAAATGAACCAACAGGATATAATAGCAGTGAAGAGGTTAACAAACCTGCACCTCCCTTGAAATGGATTTGGGGACTAATAAATCCATCCTCGGGAAGTGACACCTTTTATCTGAAATTGAAATGGATGAATATTTCGTGCGGTCTCTGCAGATCCGTAGCCTAAAAAAGAGACAACCAGCAGGTTATGCTGTGTGGGTGGATGGATGGTTAACAACCCGAGTGGAAAACTGGGTGGTCTAGATTCCTCTTATTGAACGTGGGTTGTTTATGTGACATTGCCATGGCAACGGAAAGTGAAGGTTGGCCTGCGCTGATGCTGTCACATCGAAAGCACTAATGGAGCCTATTAGAGGATCACAATCCATTTGGGCAACATGGTTTGCACACGTAGGAGACCAACGCAAAATAGTTCGATGAGTTTTGTTAAACGGAAGAGTCAAAGCTACAAGGAATGGGACGAGGGGTTCCAGTCGTTGGTGAAAACGTTTTATGTGAATTTTGTAATTGCACTCAACGAAGAGTCTGGAAGTCAAGGGCTATCCTATAGAGGCTATCACAAAGCAGAGACTGCAGAGGGGCGAGAAGTGACCCATTTCTCAGGTGGGCGAGAAAATGATAAGGAAGGATCCAGATTGCCAACATCAACTGGTTAAATTTTCCAATCCTGGTATACATGGAATCCTGGATCCAGTTTTGGTCGCCATGATGTAAAAAAGATGTGGAGACTCTAGAAAGAGTGCAGAGAAGAGCAATAAAGGTGATTAGGGGACTGGAGGCTAAAACATATGACGAACGGTTGCAGGAACTGGGTACGTGTAGTCTAATGAAAAGAAGGACTAGGGGAGACATGAGAGCAGTGTTCCAATATCTCAGGGGCTGCCCCAAAGAAGAGGGAGTCAAGCTATTCTCCAAAGCACCTGAAGGTAGGACAAGAAGCAACAGATGGAAACTAATCATAGAGAGAAGCAACCTAGAACTAAGGAGAAATTTCCTGACAGTTAAAACAATCAGTGGAACAACTTGCCTCCAGAAGTGGTGATTGTTCCAACACTGGAAGTTTTTAAGAAGAGATTGGAGAGCCATTTGTCTGAAATGTTATAGGGTTTCCTGCCTGAGCAGGGGGTTGGACTAGAAGACCTCCAAGGTCCCTTCCAACTCTGTTATTCTATTCTACTTTCTACCAGTTTCTACTAGTTTGCCCAGGTTAAAGCGAACCGGTAGTGGGGGCAGTGGGAGGCTCCGCCCACCCTCCCAAACGTCATTATGGATGCTCTGCACATGCGCTTTTAAAAAACCTCTTCGGCCAAAGAGGTTGTAGAAAACATGTTTTTAAAAGAAAAAAAAGCCTCTGACAATCCCAGCTGAGTTGCTTTAGCCAAAAAAAATGCTTTTAAAAGTAAAAAAAAAACAACAACAACAGCCTCTGGTGATCGTGCGGTTCAGCTGGGATCGTCAGAGGCTTTTAAAAGCATTCTTTTCTACAAAAAAAAATGCTTTTAAAAGAAAAAAAAAGCCCTCTGATGATCAGGCAACTCTGCTGGGATCATCAGAGCCTTTTAAAAGCATTTTTTTTTTTTTACAACCTCTTCAGCCGAAGAGGTTGTAGAAAAAATGGCTTTAAAAGTAAAAGAAAAAAAAGTTGGCCACGCCCACTCAGTCACATTATCCCCCCACCAAGCCACGCCCACAGAACCGGTAGTAACAAATTTTACATTTCATCATTGGCCCAATCCCCAAGAGAGCCCGTGGCTGGAAGGTGATGCCACACCCATCACCAACCCCCTCAAAGTAGCTTCGAGCAGCACGGGTGATAGTAGCGGCGTCGACATTCCCATCAATCCATAATTTAACCTGTCAATTTCTCGGCTGCCGTCTCATTACCATCACGAGGCAGAACCTTACAGAATGGGCCCTGGCAGACCGTAACGTCATCCAGGGTCCCTCCGAGGACAAGTCATTGGTCCCCGATAAAAATGAGCTGGAATGCCACTCTATCCGTGATGACCTGTTCCTTATCAACCTCCAAAATCTGCTAATGCTTTACTAGAAGACGTGCAAAGACAGCTTCTTTCTTCATTTCAGGAGAAGAGCGCGAGCAGCAGGAACATCTTCAGAGGCACACCAAATAGGAAATGATATTTTTAGCATTTATAGGCCACTCTTTAACGAAGTCCTTGGGGCAACTCGCAGCCCGTCGCAAAGCAATTCGACGCTTGATACGCGCCATAGAGAGAGCACGCCTCAGTTCCACTGTAGAAGGGTTGCAGAAGGAAGAGAGGTCGGAGAGAAAGAGCCACCATTTAAGACAACCTTATGACGCCTCTTTGATTCTCCTGTAAACACTGGAACGCCAGGTAGGGTGGAGCGTTTGCAAGCCGAAGGAAGTTAAGACAACTAAAAAACCGAAACGGCTCATTTTGAAGGAAAAGAAATCACAGTTTCCCCCGCTCTCTGCATTTAGAGTTTTCCTCCTAATTATTCAGGTAAGATATATTTTGAAAGGGTGTTTGTGAAAAGAAAGAGACACTGTGAAAGATAGACAAATGCACACACAGACACACCGTGAGGGATCTCACGAAGATCGATGGTTCGTTGAGGGCGCTTCCAAGAAAAGGCAGCACGCAAGGATGCAATCAAGTTGAATCTTTATTTAGGAATAAAGTAGGTAAAATGAGTTCCTTAGCATGGAGGCATCCATGCCTGGATTGAGCCCATAGATCAGTCCCGTAGGAAGCTAAAACAAGAGCCAAAGGGCAGCCCCTGGGCAGGGAGTCTTATAGGGGCCCCTGGCCCCTCCCTTACCAATGAGTGTGAGGGGGCTGGAGGGCCATTAAGTCTTCCCAATGGGGCTGCAGGGGCCAGAGCCCCTTGACTCACCAGAGGGATCAAAGGTGGCTCTTTGCTCCCATCTGGTGGCCTTTTAAGAAACTGCCATGGCTGGCACAAAACACCTAACACAGACATATTCTGGAATTCCCTTTGGGGCGACCATTGTTAACGCAGAGCACAGAAAAAGAATAAGAAATATCAAGCCGGTAAACAAAGGCATCCTATTATTTTTTTGGAAAGTTATACGTTTAGCTGCATGGCCTTTTCCAATTCGGAGAGACACTTGTTCAGCAGGCCGAGGCAAAGAGGTAGTCCCGGAACCAGCGAAATCTGGGGGCTGGGCAGGGGACAGAATGTTCTACTTACCTTTACTCTATTAAGAGCCTTGGTGGCGCAGCAGACTAAAGTGCTGTTAAGTAACACCAGCTGCCTGCAATTACTGCAAGTTCAAATCTCACCAGGCTCAAGGTTGACTCAGCCTTCCATCCTTTCGAGGTAGGTAAAACGAGGACCCAGTTTGTGGGGGCAATAAACTGACTTTGTATAAAAAAGAACACCACTTAGGGGGGGCCAAAAGCCCTACTAAGCAGGTATATACAAAAGTATGAAGGCTATTGCTTAATGCATTGTAAGCCGCCCTGAGTCTCCGGAGAAGGGCGGCATATAAATCGAACCAATAAATAAATAAATACTACCGGTTCGCAATGGGATCGCATGCACAGATCGCTGATGACGACATCCGGGGTGGTGGGCGGGGCCTCCCACTGGTTTTATTACCGGTTCTTGCAAACCGGTCCGAACCGGGGACAACCCACCACTGATCTGCCCACAGTGTGGAAGGGATGGCCACTCCCGAATTGGCCTTTTTAGTCACACCAGGTGCTATTTTAGGACCTCTTTCCAGAGCACGATACCATAGTCTTTGGAGACTGAAGGTTGCCAATGAAATGTTAAGCAACTAATATTAATTTATGCTGTGGTCCAGTGGTAATATTCATCCGGTTCTATCCGGTTTGGGAGAACCGGTAATGGCAGCTGAGGGAGGCTCCACCCACCAGCCCGGATATCATCATGTCCCATTTATCCGCATTTTTGACGCTCTGCGTATGCGCGGAAGGCCCTGCACAAGTGCTCACATTTGCGAACCGGTAGCGAAGGTAAGTCAATACCACTCCTGCTGTGGTCCTTCCTGGTGGAACGGGTCCTTTGTCTTTTTCCCCTCCTCTGGCTGACCATGAAAATTGCTGATGCTTTCACTAGGCTTAGGATGAGCTGATGAACTTCAAAGGTCACCAAGATGGGCTACTGTTGACACGGTCCCTTAAGGTGACATTTGTCACACGGAGTAGATCATAGACCACACAAGTATTATAATGTACTGTAATGTACAGAAGTCACGAACTTGAGGCCAAGGCATCTCAGACGGATAATCAGCTCCAATTAAGGGTGTCGGCTTTCATCATCCCAAACACTACTTTGCGTGGAGGACCAACTAGAAATAGTCACAACTTTGCTGCCGTCATTCCACCAAACACTTCAAGGTCATTTGCAGAACCTCCGAAAAAGACAGTTTGATCGAGAGAAATTGGCACGGCCCCGTGGAGTCTGGAATATACGGGGCTCCAGAGTGTCTAAAATTCTCACTAAAATGCAGAGCAGGAGGTTAATTAAGATATTGAATATTCATGGGGAAAAAAAAACCTCTAATCCCTAATTAGGCTGTGTTTGGATTCCTATGAAAGTGGCCTTATATCCACCGGCTTTCTAAAGTAATATTGCAAGTGTGTGTGTGTGGGGGGGGTTGTTTGTGTGTGTATGTATGTGCATGTGTGTGTGTATGTGTATATCCAGACATGCACGAGGTTGTGTATTGTTCAGGAAAGGGTTCCCTCCAAATATGAAAATTCCCGCAGGCAGTGTTTTTCCCTCCCTTGAAAAGATACAGCTCTCAATTTCATTAACCTCTTTCTGAAAATAATACACAATTAGGCTGCATATGACAAACTGTGGCTGAAAAATAAGAATCTGTCAGGAGGAGGAGGAGGAGGAGGAGGAGGAGGAGGAGGAAGACGAAGAAGAAGAAGAAGGAAGAAGGAAGAAGGAAGAAGGAGAAGGAGAAGGAGAAGGAGAAGGAGAAGGAGAAGGAGAAGGAGAAGGAGAAGGAGAAGGAGAAGGAGAAGGAGAAGGAGAAGGAGAAGAAGAACTGTACTAGGGATTCGAACCGCCGAACTGCCATCCTTTCTGCTTGACAAGTCAGGGGTGAAATCCAGCAGGTTCTGACAGGTTTTGGAGAACTGGTAGCAGAAATTTTGAATAGTTCGGAGAACTAGCAAATGACACCTTTGGCTGGCCCCAGAATGGAAAAGGAATGAGGATTTTGCAATATCCTTCCCCCAGGAGTGGGGTGGGAATGGAGATTTTGCAGTATCTTTCCCCTGGAGTGGGGTGGGAATGGAGATTTTGCAGTATCCTTCCCCTGCCACGCCCACCAAGCCACGCCCACCAAGCCACACCACGCCTACTAAGCCACGCCTACAGAACTGGTAGTAAAAAAAATTGGATTTCACCACTGCGACACAAGCTCAGTGTCTTAGCCACTGAGCCACCTAGTCAGGCTTAATGCAATTATGCCTGCAAAGGTTTTTTTTTTTTTTTAAGGGACCATAATAATTGCTGCTGGTAATTTAGCATCACGGATTCCTGCCCTTCAGCTCACTGAAACAGACCTGCTCCCCACAGCTCCGACGAAGAAGGACGGAAGGGGGCAGAACCCTGGCTTAGCTTTGATTAACTCACCAAGTGAGGCAGCCCCGAATAAAACCCGTAAAGACAGATGTGTCACCCCCCCTTCAAGCCATTTGACGGCCCCGCTCCCCAACTGTGTTGTCACCGGATTATTTTGATCTATCTCTTTTCAGAACACAGCAATTCGTAAAGCCAAGAGATTTGAAGCAGGACAAAAATCTTATTTAAAAGGATTTGCCTTTTTTTCTTTTCTTTCATGTCTTCCCTTCACAACATCCCTTTCAAACGTACTTTATTAACAGGTCTATTCAATCCAAACTGGAACTTAAACTGCCTCTGAGCTTGAAAAGTTGATTTTTCTGAGTCACTTTTGCTTCCGCTAATCCACCCCCCCCAAGTCTCTCATCTTTCTTCTTTTCATACATTTTGCGTCGCTGTTTCTTCTTCCTCAGCACATTTTAATCCAGCATCAGACATAAAGTTCTCTCTTCCCGACCACCCTCTGATCTGCTGGGGGTAGTTCAATCACAGACCGAGAAGGTTTCTCTCTTCCCTTCTTTCTTTCAGAGATGGTTTCACTCCTGCAATCCCCATGTTCACACAGATTTCTGCAGTGGGGTTGTGCAGGCACAGAGGCGCCTCTTCTGGTAGTATAACTATTGAAATTGAGGGGGGATTTTATTGCTCCGTGACAAGATAATAATTACTGGAAGGAGGGGATGCTGGGGAGAGACAAATGGCATTCTTTCATTTGCTGTTTACTTGACAGGTGAGAAAACCCCAGCTTTAACCAACCAGAATCTTCAAAAGGAGGACAGGAAGATAGATAGATAGATAGATAGATAGATAGATAGATAGATAGATAGATAGATAGATAGATAGATAGATAGATAGATAGATGATGGATGTGATAGGCTACATGATAGATGATAGATGGTCGATGATAGATGATAAATGATCGGATAGATGATAGACGATGGATGGATGGATTGATGGATGGATGGATGTGATAGGATAGATGATAGGACAGATGATAGATGATAGATGGATGGATGGATGGATGGATGGATGGATGGATGGGATAGATAATAGATAGATAGATAGATAGATAGATAGATAGATAGATAGATAGATAGATAGATAGATAGATGGATGGATGTGATAGGATAGATGATAGAAGATAGATGGATGGAAGGATGGATGGATGGATGGATGGGATAGATAGATAGATAGATAGATAGATAGATAGATAGATAGATAGATGATGGATGGATGTGATAGGATAGATGATAGATGATAGGATAGATGATAGATGATAGGATAGATGATAAATGACAGATAGATAGATAGATAGATAGATAGATAGATAGATAGATAGATGATAGATAGATGATAGATGATGGATGATAGATGATAGATGGATGGATGGATGGATTGATGGATGGATGAATGGATGGGATAGATGATAGATGATAGATGATAGATAGATAGATAGATAGATAGATAGATAGATAGATAGATAGATAGATGATAGATGATAGATAGATGATAGATGATGGATGGATGGATGGATGGATGGATGGATGGATGGATGGGATGGATTGGATAGATGATAGATAGATAGATAGATAGATAGATGATAGATAGATAGATAGATATAGATAGATAGATAAATGGATGGATGGATGGGATAGGATAGATGATAGATGATGAATGGATGGGATAGATGATAGATGATAGATAGATAGATAGATAGATAGATAGATAGATAGATAGATGATAGATAGATGATAAATTGATGGATGGATGGATGGATGGGATAGGATAGATGATAGATTGATAGGATAGATGATAGATTGATAGATAGATAGATAGATAGATAGATAGATAGATAGATGATAGATAGATGATAGATAGATAGATAGATAGATAGATAGATAAATGGATGGATGGATGGATGGGATAGGATAGATGATAGATGATAGATAGATAGATAGATAGATAGATGATGATAGATAGATAGATAGATAGATAGATAGATAGATAGATGGATGGATGGATGGGATAGGATAGATGATAGATGATGAATGGATGGGATAGATGATAGATGATAGATAGATAGATAGATAGATAGATAGATAGATAGATAGATGATAAATGGATGGATGGATGGATGGATGGATGGGATAGGATAGATGATAGATTGATAGGATAGATGATAGATTGATTGATAGATAGATAGATAGATAGATAGATAGATAGATAGATAGATAGATGAGAGAGAGAGAGAGAGAGAGAGAGAGAGAGATGATGAATGGATGGATGGATAGACAGAGATGTGTGTGTATAGAGGAGCACAATCCTTAGCACAATGTCTGCTATGTTCCAAGGATCATCAGCCCAAAAACATCAGCACATCCAAAGAAGCTTACAATCTAATCCTGCATTCAAATCGATCATGCAGTTTTTCAAGTATTTGTCTATGTAAGAGGCTTCTATCCTACTAACTTTGGTTTAAACAGGCAGTGGCGGGGGGGGGGGAGTTGTTTGATTGCTAGAGATGATGTAAGTGCCACTGATGGCATTTCTTTCCAACATACCTCCTTCACTCTTCACGGAAACTCTTTGGATACACCCTTTCCAATCTGGGGTGAAGTTCTTCCTGAAGTCTTCTTCTCAGGTTCAGTTGAAAAACATTGTCCCATCTGAAAGTCCAGTCATCTCTTACATATTGGATAAGAAGGACCATCATCTTATCCTTTATCTCAGGTGCAGAGCATATTGGGGACTACCTTGAGCTTAAGAAGACAGGAGAAACATATGTGCAAATCCATGGCATGTCAGCACTTCAAGCTGCATTTACTCTAGTGCTGACATAAGAAGAAGCGGAGGCATCTGGAAAGGGATGGCTGACTTTTCACCTACTTATTTTCCCTGGAGATAATATCCCCTAGGAGATGGGATGGGAGGGGGAAAATTCCTTTGAGCTGGAGCAGTAGATTAGGGGTAGAGTGACTTGGAAGATGGCCAATGAATGCAGAGGAGTGGGGAAAGGAAAGGGAGGGTTTTGGGTCAGGAAGTCAGTGTTAGCTACGATGGAGTCGGAGTTAGAATGTCGTGCTTAATAAATGGGAGTTTTTCATCAAAGACTTTGTTTGAAATGCAATTTATTTAAGACAACCTCGAAACCTGACATGGCATACATTCTCAAGATTGGACCAATGTGATGAGTTCTCCAGGGCTTGAAAAATGGGCATTTGGACAAGATTAAAGACACCATGGGTTACAAAAATATGGGAAACAGAGAAGGGTCCCAGAGGGCCTCCGGAGCCTGGGGAGGCCATTTTCGCCCTCTTGGAGGCTCGAGTAAAGCCTCTGGAGCCCGGGGAGGGCAAAAATGTCCCCCCCCTTCCATGGTGCAGGGGGCTGACTAGGCCATGCCCACCATGCCCACCCCCACCCAGCAACCAGGCAGAGAATCCCTTGCTTAAAATTTTGAAGACCACCCCTCCATATATAGCCACAGAGTATTCATAACACATGTGAAATTCTCCTTGTTCAAGCACCTGGCTGTACCATTGAGTCTACAACCAAACCAGGCTTCAGAATCTTTCCATTTGTCTTACAAAAGCTCAATTACTACAATTATTTTCTTAAAAAGAGATTTAATAGGCTCACCTCCTGCCCTGCGGATTCCTACACACAAGAGACACGGCATGGAAATTATTTTTTTCCGCTGATTGCTCGGCTGTCCCCCAAATTTAGATTTCATACAACCTAATCATCCTCGTTAGCATAATTTGGGTGGGATTCATTCCATATCTCAGTGACACGGTTGATTATTTATAGGGCCCAACAGCTGATTACAATTAACTTTGATTAATGAAAGACTTTCTGAAAAGAATCCCAGGACAACAGAAACAACAAAGCGTTGAGTTGTTTTTATAGCTCGGCTATCATTTATAATGCAGATATGAGACTGTATCTTTTTTAAAAAACAAAGAAAAGAAAAGTGACTAGATCATAAAGCATTAAAAGGAAGCATGAACATGTCTCTGTGTGTGTGTGTTTGTGTATGTATTTCTAGTTTCCCTGTTGTCAATTGCTGCCTCTATTTTAGCCACGCGATGCTAATTTATGCCTCCTAATGAGAAATTGCACTGGGCTGGTGTTCCTTCCCTCCTTATCTACTTTATACTGAGTTGAAGGCTAAGCTGATGAAGTACGGGGCAGTGAATTTCCTTAATTTATGCAAATGCATGCACAATGCCAATATTTTTATATGTGAAGCTTGCAAAGAAAAACTGGGATGGGGGGAAAAAATGGCTCATTTTATGAAGTGTCCATGACTAAGCAGACTCTTCATTCTTCTTCCTGAGATTCTTACCCTGTTGAAGGGCCACGTTAAGTGAGATAAATATGCTCATAATCATTCTGAAGAGGGAAGATGCTGACAGCATAACCCAAACTGATGTCTCTTGGAGTTGCAGAAGGGATTGAATATGTCTAACGTCTCGAAGTAGGGGTGTTCCACTTCTGGGGGATGTATATTACCTACAGCCAACAGGGAATTAAATCAAACCTGGAGGAAATTAAGGATGTGACAGATCTAGCAAGTTAAGTGAGACGAGTGTTATATTTCAAGACGTTCAGAAATTCTTCCAAAATATCTATGATTCTATGATTTTGTGATTCCGTGATTCCATAATTCCATGAGTCCATTGATTCTATGATCGATTGCTCTACATCTTGATCAGAGACCCTGTTTTAAGACTGTGAGATCTGTAGCATATTTCAAGACAAAGGACATTCAGAAATTCTTCCAAAGCTCTAGGATTCTATGATTCCATGATTCTTTGATCCTAGGATTCCATGATTTCATGAGCCTATGGTTGACTGCTCTACATCTTGATCAGAGACCCTGTTTTAAGACAGTGAGATATGTAGCATATTTCAAGACAAAGGACATTCAGAAATTCTTCCAAAGCTCTATGATTCCATGATTCTGATTCTATGATTCCATGATTCCATGACTGACTGCTCTATACCTCGATCAGAGGCTCTGTTTTCAAACAGTGGAGTATTCCTCGTTGCCCTTCTTCAAATAATCCATTCCTTCTCTCCTTGTAAGTTCTGCCTCTCATTTAGACCAGCCCTCCCCCACCAAATCCATGTTAAATTTACTCCCGTGCACAACATGGAACACCAGACTCTTTCTCCCTTGAGTTGTGGGTCTGCTGTTCCAACTACTTGCTCCACAGGAGGTTGCTTGTAATTCTGTTTCCCCAGCAGGGGCCCAGTGATCTGATAGGCACTCTATGCTCTAGTCTGGTTGTATATCTTCAGATCTTCCCCCTGGTATTAGCAACTAAGCTCTGAGTTTGATCTTGAGCTTCTTACAAAGGAGCCAACTGTTAATCTTTCCTTCCCATTGAGAGAGAAAGACAGAGGGAGACAGAGAGAAGAAAATAGTGAAAGCTCACTATGGAATGAATATAGGTGCACACATGCCAGATGGAGTTTTCCACCATTGTTGGCTCATAATGGGTGGAATGCAGAACATTAGAAGCCAAGAAGATATATATTTTTTGTACAGTGGTGCCCTTTGGAAGTGTTACTCTACAGCACTCAAAATCTCCATCCAGCATGCCTAGGTAGCCAGGAGGCAATGAAAACAGAAGTCCAAGACATCTGGAAGAAGCTCTGGAGAAAGTGTGATTAGCAGATCCTTCTTCCTCACCTCACCATCAAAGCTCACCAGCCAGAGCATAGAAGAACTCGAGCAAGTAGTGCAAGAACAGAAGATGTGGAGAGACCTGGCCCATAGAATCGCCAAGAGTCGGGCATGACTGAACGGATATCATCATCTTCTTCTTCTTCTTCACCTTGTTCTACGTGGAAGATTGCCATTGTAAGATGCAGAATGACATTCTAGAACAGGCTGTCCAACCTTAAGACTTGTGGACTTCAACTCCCAGAATTCCCCAGCCAGCATGAGGAAGTCCACAATTTCAGGGTTCCAAGTAACACCCCCAACCAAAGAAAACTCCGGAGCTTGTGTTTCTGCAAAGTTCCATTTTATTAGAGATGTCATATTGGCACATCTGGGAAAGCCCGAATCTGAAAGCTTCCAGGTTTTCCCCACCCAAAGGAAAGTTCAAGTCCCTTCCCCTGCAGCTACATGTCCATCACATGGTCCAATCCAAGCACCCTCCCAACTGGAAATGCCTCCCAGTTCCAGCCGTCCAGATGCAGGGCAAGATGTCCTGCAAGATGTTGATATATTCGTACTGAAAATCAAGATCAAGCGAGCTTTTGCCCTTCTGCTCTGTTTGGAGGGTTCTGTCTTTCCTGAGCTCACCTTAGCACACCTGTGTTATGGTTTGACAAGTGTACTGCCCCAGCAGTGGTGAAATCCATTTTTTCTTACTACCGGTTCTGTGGGCATGGCTTGGTGGGTGTGGCAGGGGAAGGATACTGCAAAATCTCCATTCCCTCCCCACTCTGGGGCCAGCCAGAGGTGGTATTTGCTGGTTCTCCAGAACCTGTCAGAACCTGCTGGATTTCACCCCTGCACCCCAGTCAAACTTCCCACTTGACACTGTCCCCGGAGCAGGTCGCCTTTCTCTCAGGACCAACTGACCCATGTTCAACTGCTGTTCACACGGAACCTTTCTCCACTTCGGCCTTCGAAGTTCTCGTTGAATATTTGCTATTACCACCAAGATCTGTGCCTGCGGCGGCTCCACCCAGACCCACTGTCAACTTGCAAAGCTTTCAAGTTGCCATGAGCAGGAGGGAGGGAGAACTGATAGAGCTGATTGATTTCCCTAACTGAAGTGCATTCCATACATTCTTCCTGACCGCAATCAGTAGGAGAGTGTTGGATTTCACAGCCAGCCAAAGTGGTTAATTGGAGAATGTGATTTATGACATGGCCAGGGAGGAGGCGAGAGACAGGGTCATAGGGGAACGTAAATCTACATGGAATTAGTTCTAACTGCATCCGAATATTGCCGAAATGGTGCTCCTAATAAATGACTGTATTTCTTTTGAAGTTCGGCTCATGGCTCATGAATTAATTAGGGCATCTTTCAGAAACTTCACACCCATGTCTTAAAGTTGCCAAGATTGGACACCCCTGTCCTAGATGGATCTATCTTTGGTCTAGCCCAGCAGGATTAACATTTGCACCCACTACCAAATCTGGCACAGGATGAGTATAGAATAGACAATAACAGTGACAAATTCATCTCTGCAGACATTTCAGATTCCTCCTCCCTCTCTCCCTCATCTTTGAAAGCGAGTTTCTAGGCCTTAAGGCAACGAAGCTGGGCTCCAGAACGCAAGCTTTGTGAGCTATGCTGATAACAGTGTTATGATGAATTGGATTTTGTGGTTGTCCATAGAAGACTAAGGTCTTTTGAAAAGTTGTCCTCATCTTCTCACATGCTGGCTAGCAGGAATTGTCACGCATTATGGGAATTGGAGCAATGGGTGCCAATTCTCCCCGTTCGCAGCATTTACAGTAGTGGCCAAAATTGTGGAAACGTTTTGGGAAAAGTGTGTTTTTTGAAGTTTGATGACTAATAACACCACTTTTTTTGGAGTTTCAAAGATAATCCTATTCCACTGTTGGAATGGACTGGGAATATCCCAGACCTTCACCTAATAATAATAATAATAATAATAATAATAATAATAATAATAATAATAATAATAATAATAATTTAATCTTTAGTGAGATTCACAGCCTTTGAGGCTGATTAATAGCTCAGCAGCTCGAGTCCTAACCAAGGACCTAGGAACTGTTAAGGTATTATTATTATTATTATTATTATTATTATTATTATTATTATTATTATTATTATTAATAATAATAATTGGTTAATCTTTAGTGAGATTCACAGCCTTTGAGGCTGGTTAATAGCTCAGCAGCTCGAGTCCTAACCAAGGACTTAGGAACTGTTAAGGTATCGTCGGAGGGTGTAAGCTGTTCCAAGTAAGGTGGTTTTTTGTAGAGTCAAAATGTTCAAGTCTGGCAAATTTAGAATTTCTAAATAGCGGGGTAGCCCTAAGGGCTCCAATTACAATCGGGACAACACACAATTTCTTTTTCCACAGTCGCTCAACTTCAATTTGCAAATCCCGGTACTTTGTGATTTTTTCTTGCTGCTTATCTTCAATCCATGCATCACCAAGTATTGCAATGTCAATGAACCATACTTTTTTCTTTTCAACTATTGTTATGTCAGGTGTGTTGTGGACCAAGTGCCTGTCAGTCTGAATCCTAAAGTCCCACAAGATCTTGAGGAGTTGTTGTTGTTGTTGTTGTTGTTGTTGTTGTTGTTATTATTATTATTATTATTATTATTATTATTATTATTATTTGAAAATCTATGGAGCCAACTAAAGAAACTTGTTAGTCAGAAGCCACCCCGCAATAAAACCCAGTTCATAGAAGCCATCATTCAATCTTGGTTTCACATTAGAACAGCTGCAGAACTCAAAGACTTGGTTCACTCCATGGGAAGACGTTGTAAGGCCGTCATTCATGCTAAAAGTTACCCAACTATTAACTGACACGGTGATAATTTTTATATATCTCGTTTTTTCCTATGGTGATAATTCTTGTATATCTCAGTTTTTTTCTACGTGTTTCACTTGTCTTCTTTATACTGTAACTGCTATTCTAATAGCAAATCCTTCCTAAAAGTTATTGCATTACATTCTTGACTAAATTATCTTTCCATCGATATATAATTTTATGGTACTACTCCCAAAAAAAAAAAAAAAAAAGTGATGTTATGAGCTAGTTTTAGAAAATACACTTTTCCCAAAAAGTTTCCACAATTTTGGCCATTATGGTATATCTGGAGTGGCTTTCACCCCTTTAGACCCACATATCTTGGAGCAGAATCCTTGCAAATGATCGCCTGCAAGATCAAGAGGCTGGTTTCCTGCTGGTTTTCACATCCGCCTCGAAATTGCCTGAAAACACTGTCTGGATGAATACTTGATTCGCTGCAGTAAATATTCATTCTATATTCATTTTAATTCTGCTCGGGATCAATAATTTATTTGGCATCTTTCTTTCTTTACATCTTTGCTCTCTCTCTCTCTCTCTCTGCCTTGCTGAAGGAAGGAAGCAGCCAGAGAGAACAAAATAATTTTCATGGCTTGCTGATCTCCAAATATTGCAAGGTGCCTGACTGGATCTCCAGGTGGGGAGGGGGCTTCAAATACCCTGACCCCCAAAGAAAAGGAGCAAAGAAGGTGGCCATTATTATTTATGTATTTAAATGGATTGACCGCTCATCTCCAGTGAACTCCGGGCAGCCCACAAAACTAAGAATATCGACTCAAAAGTAGTCTGGACTAAAAAAATCTAAATCCAACGGTACAGATTTCCTGAAAAAAACCAAGTTGCTCTGTTTGTGGCAGCTGAAATGGGGGAGGATGAAAATGGTAGCTTCTCCAAGTCGCTCCTCCAAGATTAATGTAGCTGCAGGGCCCCAGCATGGAACAGATGAAGGAAGAAATTATAAATGAGAATCCTTCATGTCGTGTATCTCATGTTTTTATACAGCTAGGGAAGGAAAGGTGTCCCATGTCAGTTAAAAACCTGAGCCACCTGGTATTTTATTTCTGTTCTGGGTGTCAACTCGCAAAGCAACCCTGGCCTGCTCTCGAGTTGCCATGAACCAGGGGGGGATGGGAAACTGGTGAAACAGCATGGCAGCCAAAGACAGATGCACATTCCAGACTTATCTCTCTCAAGGCTGTATTCCAGAGTTACCCACAGTGGTTGGAGGGGAGTAACCTCTATGACCCACAAAATTGCTCCGTTGGCAAATGTGATTGATGACATACCCTGGGGGGGAGGGGGAAAAACAGGGTCATAACTGGGGCGTAAATTACACAGGGTCAGAGCTGGCTTCACTTGGGAAGTTGCCAACATGAAGCTCCTAATAAATAACTGGATTTCTTTTGAAGCTTGGATCGAGGCTCATGGTTTAATTAGGGCATTCCGTCAGAACCCTGACACTGGGCCATAGCCCAATAAGAAGAGGACCCAAAATGGATGATAGGATTCCTGGGACAAGGTGATGAGGTTCTCCAGGACAACAGTGTGCACCCATCAACCTCTATGTTTTTTCAAAATATTCACTTGGGCATGTGGCAGAGCAAGGCACCAAGTTTCAGCATGTTTATCTGCAACACTATCTTTGGGGTTCACATAGGACAGGGAGTCTTCAAACATGGTGACTTCAAGACTTATGGACTTCCAGTCCCAGAATTCCCCAGCCAGCCATCCCAAAAACCAGGGAGGTTGATTAGCTGAGACAGAGGAAGGAAGAGCATCTGATCCACTTTAACCCAGTAAGCTCTGGGATCAAGTGAGGACTTCATTATGGGTCTAACTCAGCATCGGCGGGGCCCAAATGCAACATAGGTGACGCCAGACTCCAGAATCAATTTTCTAGCCCAACTTCCTCCCAGACCATGTTGATCAGACCATCGATTTTAAATGAGCTTTGAACGACACAGCTGAAAGTTCTGCCTTCTCTGGATTCGATGCAAATGCATTTCCATCTTGCCCTCCTGGCTCAACTGGGCCATATTTTGTGAAAGGCTACTTCGCTCTTATATCTTTATGGAAGCCTCAGCTGCATTAGTGTAATTGATCTATTACGCTATCCCATTTATGGATTTAATCACCCTTCCTTCTCCAACGTGGCTTGGAGCCAAAAGCCAATTAAGATCAATAGAAGGATTTCAGTGAGGATTTTCTATTTGGCTTTTTAAGCAGGTGAATTTTTCAACACCTAGGATACACACACATACACAGAGGCACACACAGGTATTTCTGATTGCTGTCTTTATAGTACTTTTTTTTTTTTTGAGCTACATGTTGGATTAAGATGAAGAGAAAAAAAATAATCCAAGAAGAGTACAAGAGCAAATCACTTCTCTATATAAAAATGTCCCTATAATCCAGAGGTAGATTCTACTTACCTTTACTAGCAGTTCGCCAAGGGGCCACGCCCGTGCTTTTCTGCACATGCGCAGAAGCATCCTAATGACGTTGGGGTCGGTGGGTGGAGCCTCCCATGCAGGGGTGAAATGTAAAATGTGTTACTACTGATTCTGTGGGCGTGGCTTGGTGGGGGGGGTTAATGTGATGGGGTGGGAGTGGCCAACTTTTTTTTTTTTTAACTTTTCAAAGCATTTTTTTCTAATGCTTTGAAAAACTTCTGCCGATCAGCTGGGATCGTCAGAGACTTTTCAAAGCATTTTTTTTTATCACCTCTTCAGCCAAGAGGTTGCAGGAAAAAAAATGCTTTGAAAAGCCTCTGACGATCCCAGCTGAGCCACGTGATCGTCAGAGGCTTTTTTTTTTTTTTTTACTTTTAAAAGCATTTTTTCGTCGGAAGAGGTTGTAGAAAAAATGCTTTTAAAAGTAAAAAAAAAAAAAAAAAGCCTCTGACGATCGTGTAGCTCAGCTGGGCATGGTGGGGTGGGCGCAGGGATTTTTGCTACCAGTTCTCCGAACCACCCGCCTCCATCACTACCGGATCGGGCAATCCGGTCTGAACCAGGAACATTTCACCCCTGGGAGCCTGGGAGAGGAGAGTCTTGGAGAGGGAGGCCTTGCCATCTCCTCTCCCTCACTCTCAGAGTCTGCATCTGTCGATAGCCCAGGCTCAGGCAATGGAGCCACAACAGCACCTGTTGGGGGCACCTGTGGTGGCCTCAGTGCTCTGCCAGCAAAAATGGGCTGGTGGCATTTGGGGGAAGGGCTCCAATGTCTTTAGGAAAGCGAAACACTTCTTAGGAGAAGGAACGGGAGGGGGAAGAGAGGGTGGCATTTGGTGGAAGCTACGTCTAGTGCCAGGGTTTGTCCTCCTTCCTTCCTCTCCTTTTTGTCTCCCTCCCCCCCCCATCCCCTCTCTTTCCTTACTGTTATTTATCAAGAGTTTCCACCCCTCCCGTTCCTTCTCCTAACAAGTGTTTTGCTTTCCTAAAGTCATTGGAGCCCTTCCACGAAACGCCACCACCATGGCTTATGGTTCCTTGGTGGCTAATTGTCCCAGGCATCAAAAAAACCCAGGACGAACCCTCCTTCTGCTAATGGGCCTTGCCGAAGCGCATGGGGCAGAAGGGACGTGTCCCATCGCCCAGGGTGAATGAATGGAGGCATGTCAGCTGAGGAGAATAGTCAGCGGAGAATCGCCTAAGGGTGGAACCCTGGAGAAGAAGGAGAGACGGCCAAAGGTATGAGATGAAAAGTCCTAGATCCTTCCTACAAGCCTCTGCCAGCGAAAACGGAGCTCAGGAGCTCCGTTTTTGCTGGTAAAGGAACCGCAGGCCAGTCCTTTGTTGTTTCCAGGGCAGCCGCGTGGACCAGATCTAAGCACCCCCCCCCCCGGGCTGGATCTGGTCCCCAGGCCTTGAGATTGACACCCCTGTCCGAGTCAAACACTTGAGGAAGAGACCTATCACTCTGGACAGCTTTTATCAAGGAGGGAAGCTTCTCTCCACGGAAATAGACAAAAACACACAAAACATACCAGCCTGAATGTAGCAAAATCCCTGCATTTTGGCTGCTAGCAGTTGAGATGAATCTCTTTAGCGCTGTTGTGAGAATCCAGGCAAAACTATTTCTTTCCAGCAAATGTCTCAAAACACACACACACACACACATACACACACACACAAAACCTTCACTGCTTTTCCACAAATGCTAAAAAAAAAAAAAAACTTTCACATCGGACAAAGTTTATGCCCTGTGCTCCACCCATAGAGGAGGGAAGGCGAGTCGTGACCTTGATCTAGAACTTTTTGTGCAGTGTATGAAAAATATATTACCATTTGTTTGGCTATTTTCTCGGGGTTGTTTTTTTTCCTCCCCCCCCCCTCTCTCTCTCTAGTATGGCTTGGCTTTAAATTAAAATTTCAATCTGGCAACCTTGCCGCGAGGCCAAAGGAGAGCATTTAATTCTTTAAAATGTACCTGACCTCCTGCAAAAGAGGGAAAGCTTTGGGATCCCTGCACTCAGTTGGGGGTGGGGTGGGGGGCTGGAGGGGGTCACTAAAGGATGCTGGCTGGTTGACAAGCTTCTACTGAACAAAAATAAAAACAAAAAAACAACAGCACCATCTGGGCAAAGCTGTGTCTCAACTCAGCACTCAACAGATGTGTTGGGTGAGGGCCATATTTTTGGGTAGCAATGGTCTAGTTTAGGGAATCTGATACCTTTGTTGCAGGAGGAGGAGGAGGAGGGGAGCGTGGCAAACCCCAGTCCCAGTCCCTTCTAACACTGATGTTGTTACCTAGTTGAGTAATGCAACAACTGCAAGAAAACAAGCAGGCTCAGAGAGCACCAAGGGGCCCACAGGCCCCCTCCTCCTCTTCCTCTCCACAATCCCCATTCTCTTCTAGCACTGATGATGTTACCTAGTTGGGTATGGAAATGTTTACAAGAAAAGGAGGAGGAGGAGAAGGAGGAGGAGGAGGAGGAGGACTGTGTTGCTCTCTAGTTGTTTTCTTGCAGATGTTTCAATACCCAACTTGGTAACATCATCAGTGCTAGTAGAGAGTTGGGTTTGCTCTGTATTATATAATGGTGGAATAGAATAGAATAGAATAGAATAGAATAGAATAGAATAGAATAGAATAGAATAGAATAGAATAGAATAGAATAGATATTGGAATGAAGAATGGAATGGAATGGAATGGAATGGAATGGAATGGAATGGAATGGAATGGAATGGAATAGAATAGATATTGGAATGAAGAATGGAATGGAATGGAATGGAATAGAATAGAATAGAATAGAATAGAATAGAATAGAATAGAATAGAATAGAATAGAATAGAATAGATATTAGAATGAAGAATAGAATAGAATAGAATAGAATAGAATAGAATAGAATAGAATAGAATAGAATAGAATAGAATAGAATGGAATGGAATGGAATGGAATGGAATGGAATAGAATGGAATGGAATAGATATTGGAATGAAGAATGGAATGGAATGGAATGGAATGGAATAGAATAGAATAGAATAGAATAGAATAGAATAGAATAGAATAGAATAGAATAGAATAGAATAGATATTGGAATGAAGAATGGAATGGAATGGAATGGAATGGAATAGAATAGAATAGAATAGAATAGAATAGAATAGAATAGAATAGAATAGAATAGAATAGAATAGAATAGATATTGGAATGAAGAATGGAATGGAATAGAATAGAATAGAATAGAATAGAATAGAATAGAATAGAATAGAATAGAATAGAATAGAATAGATATTGGAATGAAGAATAGAATAGAATAGATATTGGAATGAAGAATGGAATGGAAAAGAATAGAATAGAAGAATGGAATAGAAAGAATAGAAGAATGAAGTACGAATAGAATAGAATAGAATAGAATAGAATAGAATAGAATAGAATAGAATAGAATAGAATAGAATAGAATAGAATAGAATAGAATTCTTTATTGGCCAAGTGTGATTGGACACAAGGAATTTGTCTTTGGTGTATATGCTCTCAGTGTACATAAGGAGGATAAAATACATTCATCAAGAATAAAAAAGATACAACACTTAGTGATAGTCAAGGTTACTAATAAGCTATCGAATCGTACTAGGAAACAAGTAAGAACAATATATATTGAAAGATACAAGCAACATGGTTCTAGTAATAAGTGGGAAGAGAGAGATACTAGTAAGGAAGAGAAGAATAATAGTAATACAGTCTTAGTAAATTATTTGACAGTGTTGTGGGAATTAGTTGTTAAGCAGAGTGATGGCATTTGGGGAAAAAACTACCATATAACGGTAGACATTTAATAGAGAGTTCAATCCTGAGCTACAAATATTTACTTTTATCTGTTGTCTCCATGCTTGATGTTCAATGTCCATGAGCAGCTCTGCCTTTCAGGGCCTGTAAAATGAGTTACCCAGAGCTGATGGACATCTTTTAATTAGCAGGCAAGTGAATTACATTGAGCTACCACAAGCCCCATCTCTTCTTGACAGGCTGGGAAAAGGGAGATTCTCTCATTTTCAGTTCAAGATAAGAAACAAAAGGCGAGATGGGCAGCATACAAGTCTAATAAATTAGACTTGTTAGATAGTGTCTGTTGATGATGCCAACAGATTACAGGATGGATTTTCACCAGAATTTGCAAATATTCAAGAGGAAAGCATAGGGCACCAGCATGCTAGGAATTTACTACAATCTTCTGCATTTGTTGGTTATATTTAAGGAAAGAGAGAGGTGGAAAGAAAACAGGCGAGGTCTTAATTTGGGAGAAATTTGCACAGTTTTGCCAGCCTGTCCAGAATGCGAAAGCCAAAGGTTTAACATAGAAAGAGAAGTTTTGACATAAACTATGAGTAAATGACCCCTTAAGGTTTTGTGAGTGGCCTCCAGCCCATTTTGTTTCATTCATTTATTTATTTATTTATTTATTTATTTATTTATTTATTTATTTATTTATTTATTTATTTATTTAAATTTATTACACTTGTATGCTGCCCAGCTCGGCTTTTATTTATTAAATAGATTTATATGGACACCCAATTCATATACAGTGACTCTGGGTAATGTTAGCGTTTTTGCTGATACTGTGGTTCTATTCTTTTTTTTTTTCCAGATGGGACTGCAATAATCTTTTTTAAAAAATATTAGTTTATTTTATTTTATTTATTTATTTATTTTATTTTTATTTGATTTATATGCCGCCCTTCTCCGGAGACTCAGGGCGGCTTACAATGCGTTAAGCAATAGCCTTCATACTTTTGTATATTTATACAAAGTCAGCTTATTGCCCCCACAAACTGGGTCCACATTTCACCTACCTTAGAAAGGATGGAAGGCTGAGTCAACCTTGAGCCTGGGGAGATTCGAACCTGCAGAAATTGCAGGCAGCTGTGTTAATTACAGGGTGCATTAAACTTCTGTATTACCAAGGCTCCTCAGTTAACCTAGTTAACGTTCAGTATGATGTAGTGCAGGGGTCAGCAACCTTAAACACACAGAGCCACAAAGGTCCTAACTGGAAACCCCCCATTCAATTCCGGCGCCGACTGGAAGTCCGGTTCCCCCATCCTAGCACGTTGTCCTTTTTTCTTCTGCCTGTCCTAACCAAAAGCCCTATCAATTGTGGAGCCAACCGGCAACAGGGAGCTACTACAGAGGAATGAAAGAGCCACATGCGGCTCCAGAGCCACGGGTTGCCGACCCCTGGTGTAGATGATAAGGAAAGAGAATCAAGAAGAAAAATTTACTGGATTTTAGGCTGAACACACCCACATCCTGGTACCCTAATGACCCTTCTCCGTATACTCCACAAGATTCATGTGTGATTTTGATCCTAGATCAAAGAAAAGTTGGCAGCCTATTTTTCTATGGTTGGATCCCACCGTTTCCCCAGCTAAAATACAACCCCAAAATGGAAATGCTTCCCCTCAAGAGATTGAATTCTCCACCCCACGTTTTTTTTCTCTCTCTCTCTCTCTCTCTCTTTCTTCTAAAGGAAATTCACACCACAGTCCATTCATCAAAAGACAGCCATCCAGAAGCTGGCTTGAAACAGGCCATAAATTCAGCCAGCCACAAAACAAACAGCCCTTCAGCCACAGACAATGAATGAATGCAAGAAGATTTTTTTCAGAAATGTCTCTATCATGATCAATATGATGTTGAATTGTAGGGCAGGCTCAAAAGACAGACCAGGTTAAGCTAAACTGAGAATAGAGTGGTTTGTGGGTCAGCAACGCCAGGTATTTGGAGCAGGCTATTACCTTAAGCAGCGGTGGGATGCAACAGGTTTAACAACCCGTTCGATGAGCACATACTTCGAGCTCGTGCACCTAATGCACTTCCGCGCAGTGTTCAAAATACAGCAATTTGAAGCTCAGCTGCTTACCTTCTAAGGCAGCCCCAGTAAGTAGAACAGCGGAGGCGTGGAAATCAGCTGTGCCCCAAGAATCAACTAAGCCAGAAAGAATATAGGACAGGATAGGGCGGGGTTGGGTGGGTGGAGCCAGCTGATCGTCGGAACTACCGGTTCACCTGAGCCAGTCTGAATCGGCTGAATCCCATCCCTGACCTTAAGCCAGTGCTTTCGAAACCTGGGGGAAATTTACCCCAAATTGAGTAAAAAGTAGTTTTTTCTTTGAGTAACCACACATGAACCAACTACCCACCATCACATGATCTTTTAAATTGACCTAAAGATTGAGATATCTATGTTGTGACCCAGGCCCAAGTAGGTATTATCAGACGCGATCAGTTCGAAACAAACAGACTTTATTAGAACAGCTGAGAATTAACTCATTCTCAGCGTAGTCCAAACTAATTCAAAACAAATTCTTCTTAACACAAATTCTTCAGCCTTATCACCAACCTTGGTCTAATTAGGCAACCTGCCAAAGGCTTTTCTTGGCAAAAGTTCAGAAGCAGAAGATGCCGACAAGAAACAAAGAGCCCAAGAGCCATTGCTGGTTTTTTAAGCCTTATGGGAGGAGCCAATCATCTCTTGGCCTTACTCCTGAGTTGTCCTTTTTGCTTTACCTGCTCTTGCCTTCTGGCAGCTCTTCTCATGCGTGCATTAGGAACAGGCTCCTCCTGTTCCTCTGCCTCTCTACTGTCAGCCACTGGAGGCTCCGGAGTCCGCACATCACTCCCCGATGGCCCTGGCCCCATCTCTGCCTCCGACGCAGACCCCTCATCCAGGCCTTCCCCAGCCTCCAGGACTGGCCCATGTTCTTCCTCAGCCTCCTCACTGTCCAACTCCGCTGCCAGTTCCGCAGGCTGCTGGCGGACCACAACAATCTATTTGAAAATCTCCCAAAGTATTCCTATTAAGACAAACGTCTATAAAATTACCAATGGGAATTTGTTGAGGTGATCTAAGGATCATCCCATGATATTCTATTTAGTCTGCTGAGCTTGGTGGCACAGCAGACTAAAGCACTGTTATTAACATGTTACTAACATCAGCTGCCTGCAATTACTGCAAGTTCAAATCTCACCAGGTTTAAGGTTGACTCAGCCTTCCATCCTTTCTAAGGTAGGTAAAATGAGGACCCAGATTGTGGGGGCAATAAGCTGACTTTCTATAAATATACAGAAAGGATGAAGGCTATTGCTTAGCACATTGTAAGCCGCCCTGAGTCTCCGGAGAAGGGCGGCATATAAATCAAATTTAAAAATAATAATAATACAGGAAGTCCTCCAATTATGACCATCCATTCAGCAATTGTTTAAAGTTACGACAGCGCTAAAGGAAGGGACTTGCAACCGATCCTTGAAGTTCAGTAGGACGTTCTGATAAGCAGTGTGAGGTAATGAAGGAGAAAATTTAGGAAGCATTGCATTAAGGCCATAGTAGGGTTTACTTTAGGCATCACATATTGTGTGAATGTCATCATTGTCATCAATTCAGTCATGTCCGACCCTCAGACACTTTATGGATCAGAACTCTCCACGTCCCTCTGTCTCTCACCGCCTCCTTCAGATCTACAATGGTCATCCCGGTGTCCAGCCAGTGGGTGCTAGGGCAGCCCCTTCTCCTTTTTCCACTGATCACTCCCAGCATGAGTGAAGAGTGGTGCAGTAACGTAGAGGTGGAGCCCTCGCCTCACAATCAGGAGGCTGTGAGTTCGATCCTAGGTAGAGGCAGATATTTCTCTCTCTGTGTACGATGAGAATATATCTGCTGAATAAAACTCCACTTTGGGAACAGGAAGGGCATCCGGCCAGTAAACATTCAGCTCCATTCAGACTCCATCCTGCAAAGGATTATGGGGTCATTAAAAGAGGAAGAGGAGGATGATGACTCCCAGCATGAGTGACTTTTCAAGTGAGTCAGCTCTCATGACATGACCAAAGTATGACAGGCTCTGTTTGGCTTTTAGTGAGGTTTAGTCTAGGATTTCTTTGTTTCTTATTTTTGCAGTCCATGGGATACAGAATAGTCACCTGCAACATCCACCCTTCTCCTATCTGCCTTTTCAAGTTTTGCAGCCATAAGTAACAATTTGGGGGAAAAAAAACATTGTGTTTACTAATCTGCATTTGATTGTGTGAATGTACTTCTTATTAATCCAGCTTTAGGTATCAACATGTGGTGTGAACTCAACCGGAGGGTTCTTTCCTCTGTTGAAAAGACAGAACTCAGAATTATTCCCAGGGATGGTTCTTGAGGAGTAGGGAAATAGCTCTAATTCCACCAAGGGCTGATTTTGCTCTGTGCTCTTTATTAGGGGCCCGGTTCTGTTCTCATGGGTAGCAGAACTGAAAAAACATCTGTACCAAGTCAGATCACTTCTGGTCCAAGACTCCTTAATAGAAAAGCTGGGGAAGCCACGAGCTGAATTCACCCATGAAATGAAAGAGTGGCACACAGATTTATTTTGTAGCCAAAAAAGTGGGGGACAGTTTCCAGAGTTCTTTCTCTCTCAAAGTTCTTTTCACAAATATAGCAGGAGGATATCTGAGGTTTTTAGAACATGGAAATGTTCATCTTCCCAAAAAAATTGGTACCCTGATCCAAACACCAATAAAGGGGTGTTTCTTTTGCTCAACTCTAGGCTGTGTGTCAGTTATGTCCTTTCATTTATCAACAACTAGCTGGTAACCCAGTGTTGCCCGGTATTTATAGACTTCAAGGCCTTTGTCTGACAGGGAGACATTGAGAGGGGCCTTTCTTCCTCCTATTCCCATGCTCTTCATCCCTGCCCACTCCCTTCCTCCTCCCATGCGCTCCTCTTTCCCGCCTTGTCTACAATCCTGGCATTTTGCCCCAAATCCATCAGGTGCTTCCCCATTGCCTCACTGGAGTGAGAACATCATGGCTGCCTTTCCAGAGGAAGCTGTGAAGGAACTGACATCACAAACTATTGCTGCTCTAGGACGCCGCACTCGCTCTCCTTAATGGCCCAGGCATTCCACAATTATACTGGAACACACAGACACACAGAGACACAAACACACAGACACACCCAGGGGTGTCTTACCCCCACAGTATTTGTTTCCAGATAGTAAGTCATCTGTGTACCAAGTTTGGTTGAAATTGCTCAAGGCGTTCCAGAGTTATGCTGGAACATACATACATACGGCCTTTTTTATATAGATAGATAGATTTCTGATCATAGTCACTCATGCCATAGTCACCTCTCATCTTGACTGTTGCAACATCCTTCCAGGTCCAATTCAAGGTACCATTGTCATCTATAAAGCCCTCCATGGCCTAGGGTCAAGTTGTCAGAGCTGGGAGGCAGGGGATATAACAGGTCTCCTCTTTTAAGGAGGTCCACCTGGTGGGACCAGGAAGAAGGGCCTTCTCCTTGGTGGCTCCCTCATAAAATGGGGCAAAACTCACTTAACCGATGTTTCACTTAGCAACATAAAATTTTGGGCTCCGTTGTGGTTGTAAGTCAAGGACTACCTGTATATACGTGATATAGTATATCAGTAGTAGAATACAGTGTTTTTCAATCTTAGAAATTATAAGCAGCCGGCCCTACCTTTTAATACAGAAGCAATTCTGCAGAATGATGTAGCAAAAGTGTTTTTGTGTCAGGGAAGGGTTACACTTGATTACTTTTTGTATTCCTTCCAATTTTTTTTTTTTTCATTCTGTCTTTGCAGCTACATTCAAAATTATTGAGAAGTAAGGATTTCAGGGTTCAGGAGGGTGTTGTTGTTGTTGTTGTTGTTGTTTTTGAGAAGGAAATAAGATAGAATGCATCTTGGGAACCTGATGATACTTCAGGACATAAAGTTGATTTACACAAATATCTAAGTAGAGAGTCTCAACATCAAATAGCTTTACAGATCTCTTCTTTCTACTTCTATTTCCAGAAGAAATGCTACCATCATTTAAAAAATACAAGCGATTTCTGGAAGGTTGCGGGAGACTGGGCAGGGCCTGCCAAATGTCCAAGAATACAAATTGCACAGAGAGCTGGTCTTGTGTGAATCATCAATCTCTCCATTTCCATGTTTCTCATCTGTGAAATAGATGCATTAATGAATCTTCTTTGATCATGCTTTTGTGCTGTTCTGGTCACAAACGAGTTTTGTGCCATCCTTTTTTTATTATTATTATTATTCCAATTTTAAAAACTGCTGCAAATTTGCATATTAGGAAGTACCTCCGTTGTTCCTTCCTAACACACATATTAATATAGGATAGGATAGGATAGGATGGGATGGGATGGGATGGGATGGAATGGAATGGAACGGAACGGAACGGAACGGAACGGAACGGAACAGAACACAATAGAATAGAATAGAAGAATAAGTAGAATAGAATAGAATAGAATAAGTAGAATAGAAAATAGAATAGAATAGAATAGAAAAGAATAGAATAGAATAGAATAGAATAGAATAGAATAGAATAGAATAGAATAGAATAGAATAGAATAGAAAATAGAATAGAATAGAATAGAATAGCAACAGCAATAGCACTTAGAGTTATATACTACAGCGATAGCACTAGAGTTATATACTACTTTACAATGCTTTATAGCCCTCTATAAGTGTTTATAAAACACTTTTATAAAGTTTATTGCCACCGACAATTTGGGTCCTCATTTTACCCACCTTGGAAAGATGGAAGGCTGAGTCAACCTTGAGCCTAGTGGGATTTGAACTGCCAAATTGCAGGCAGCCGGCAGACAGCAGAAATAGCCTGCAGTACTGTACACTTACCACTGCGCCACTGAGCCTCAAAGAGTAGAGTAGAGTAGAGTAGAGTAGAGTAGAGTAGAGTAGAGTAGAGTAGAGTAGAGTAGAGTAGAATCAAATCTGGAAGGGACCTTGGAGGTCTTCTAGTCCAGCCCCTTGCTCAAGCAGGAGAACCTATACTATTTCAGATAAGTGACTGTCTAATTTCTTCTTAAAAACTTCCAGTGATGGAACGCCCACGATTTCTGGTGGCAAGCTGTTCCACTGGTTAATTGTCCTCATTGTTAGGAAGTTTCTCCTTAATTCCAGGTTGCTTCTCTCTTCGATTAGTTTCTAACCGTTGTTTCTTGTCCTGCCCTCTAGTGCTTTGGAGAATAATTTGACCCCCTCTTCTTCTCTGTGGCAGCCCCTCAAATACTGGAAGACTGCTATCATGTCACCCCTATTAGCTGAGTTCACACCACCAAGCCACAATTGGCATGTTTCGTGAGCCCATCTACCCCACCATGATTTGTAAACCATGCTAGACTGTTACCCGCAAATGGAGTCAATGATGGTTTGTTTTGCAGGCTTAGCTTAGCCTGACTGGGATCTCTATTTTTTTTTCAACCCGGTCTGAGTGCAATGCGTAAATAAAACTCAGAGAGCTCTGTGTAACTACTTAAGCCAATTCTACATTTTGCTGCAAAATTTGGCCACCACATCAAGGGTGGGTTCTAATTTTTTTTACTACCATTTCTGTGGGCGTGGCTTATTTTGTGAGTGTGGCTTGGATGTCATGTGACTAGGTGGGCATGGCTAGCTGGTCAGAGTCATTTCTGGAAGGTCCTCGCACTTACGACCCGACTCATTTGTTTGCTTTTAACACTGATCAGCTGTAGGACGGCCCTTTGAAGCCCTATGGCAAGAGTTTAAACAATTTTTTCCCTCTAGTCATCAGCTGGGACTCAGGAGGCAGCACTAGATTGGGGGTGGGACCAAATAAAAGGTAAGAATAACATGGGTAGGTGGGGGGAGGGTGGGGGGGAGAACCGGTTCGGTGACGTCATATCGTCACCGCTACCGGCTCGGCCGAACCGGACCGAACCGGGAGGAACCCACCACTGCACCACATATGGCATCTGTAACAGTGATGGGTTTCAAAAAATTTGATTACTGGTTCTGTGGGTATGGCTTGGTGGGCGTGGCATGGCATGGCTTAGTGGGCGTGGCTCAGTGGGCGCGGCAGGGAAAGGATACTGTAAAATCTCCATTCCCACCCCACTCCAGGGGAAGGTTACTGCAAAATCCCCATTTCCTCCCAATCAGCTGGGACTTGGGAGGCAGAGAATAGATGGGGGTGGGGCCAATCAGAATTTTTACTACTGGTTCTCCGAACTACTCAAAATTTCCACTACCAGTTCTCCAGAACTGGTCAGAACTGTTCTGTCCCCGTACCACGCACACACACACAGAGACAGCCCGGAGTTAATAAGCCACACGACAAAACTCTTTGATGATAAAGCTGGCAGCAACCCAGTGGCTAGCTGCCAATTCAGACTTTACTCACACAAAACAAAGATTAGACTGCAAGCATTCCGATAAAACAGGCAGAGTGTCAATAATACAAGGATTAGTCCAAATGCAGTCCGATAAAGCAGGCAAAGTCCAGTAATGCAGAGATCATGGAGTATTTCCAGTTGTTGCTCATCACAAACTGAACCGGCCACCACACCCATATTTATACCCTGTGGGGTGTGGTCCAGTGATTCAGCTAATCTCTGCATGCCTTCCCTTCTGCTGTGCACGCTTCTCCCTGCACCTCTGTCGAGGGTCCAGCCAGCACTTATCTTCTTCATCACTGTCCACCTGTGGCTGCGGGACATGCTTGGCTCTGAGCCTATCGTTTGGCCTTCAGTGTCCTCTGGAGGCATTGCCAGAGAGGAGGATCCTGGAGAGGGAGGCCTTGCCAATTCCTCCTCCTCACTCTCAGAGTCTGCATCTGTCGATAGCCCAGGCTCAGGCAACGGAGCCACAACAAGAACTTGCTGAAACACACCTCTGATCTCTGTGTAACTGCTTAAGCCAATTCTACGTTTTGCTGCAAAATTTGGCCAGAGCTGATAGCATCTGTAATGGTCAGTTCAAAAGAAAAAGCGAGTTCTAATTTGCAGAGCCATTTCCAGATCCCAAGTAGCAGGGAGCTATTAAAACAACTGAGAACCAAATTTTCTATTCTACCTCCATGGGTTTAGCAAGAAGCAGTCTAAAGAGCATTCTATTAACCTTAATCTCTTTAAGCAGATATAAACTCATTTTGGAAAATGCAGGAGGTTAATGTGTAGTCTAACCTCCAGGAAGTGGTCAAGCAATGTAAGCTGATACATGCCTGAAACTTGCAGTAATTAATTTATATGTGTTTCTTGCCTTCTCCCCAATGTAAATTAAAAAGGAACTAATCTCTTCGACTGCCAATCCGCCGTTGCCCAGTTCTCTCAGGAGGCCCAGGCTTCATCAAGCAAGCTAGGGCCAGTCTCTCTGGACAAGAATTGACTGTTCCTCGCCACTATCCCAGACCAATTTCACGCAAGCTGAAAAAATTGCAGCCAGGGTGGGAAATTCAAAGTATTTGGATCCCCATCAAGATTGCCAAGGGTCTGAATTTTGACCAAGTGACCATGGGAACGTTGCACCTTCAGCAGCCTCTGGCTGCAAGTAGTCCAGTAAACCAGGTTAGCCAAATAGTAACCAGAGCCAGCAGTCCAATAAGCCAAGTTAGCCAAACAGTAACCAGGGCAAGAAGTTCAGCGAAGCAGGCAAACTGGGCAAGCCCCACAAGACAGAGCACAGGAATCTCCAGGCATCGGCAAGTGCACATGAGGCTCCATAGATTCAACGCTTGTTCCCGACAAATGCCCCTCCCACTGGCACCTCCTTACATCTCAGTCCCCAGGTGCGCCTTCTGAAGGGGGGCGGGGCACTCTCCTCCCTCGTAGCTGGCTCAGTCTGCGTTGTTCTCGCCTTCTCTCTTCTCTCCTTGCTCTAGGATCAGGAGGGGCAGTCCGTGCTCTTTGCCTGAGCTCTGTCTCTCCTGCTCCTCCCTGTTTGCAAGCCTTTCTAATCCTGAAAAGCCCTCCCCGGACTGACTCTGCCCTTCCCCAGTTTCCCCCAAGGCTAACAGAGCCGCCTTCTCAATCTCTGTTGATTCCTGTTCCAGCTCATCTTCTCTCACAGATTCAGACTCCGATGAGGATATGATACACTTTTTTTCAGGAATGTTGTAACTTCAAACGATTACTAAATGAACTAAAGTCAAGGACTCCCCGCATTATACTATTGATACATTAAGAATGCATTATGCTGCTGATAATGATTCGTTGGGGGTAGCAGTGAGTGTTAAGGGATGGAGCAGCCTAGAACAGAGCGTAAAAAACGGCTCTTACAGAACTGAATAATGAAATCTATGACCTTCACACCCTGCCTATCACTGTCATCCTCATCTTTGTCCTTTGCCTACATGTTTTCATTCTCCGCCAGCTATAAATGGGAAAACGATGTTTTCCTTTTGATCCAAGAAAAGATCAGCCAATGTGACAGCCCAAATATCTAAAATAGCAATATTCGGGGACACGAAACAGCAGAACGGAGCCAAGAATGGTGTGTGAACTGCAGTGAGGCAGTGACATCTGCTGTCCATTTCTGTCTCTGCAGACCTCCAATTTTTGTTGTTGTTGTTGTTTTTGTTTTGTGATGTCGTAATAGCAAATTACAGTTGCCCAGGTCTCGAACCTGGGCCACGCGCAACAGAGTGAGCTCCCGTTCCTTGGCTCACCTCCTGCCCACCTAGCAGTTCGAAAGCATGCAAATGTGAGTAGATAAATAGGTACCACTTTGGTGGGAAGGTAACAGCATTCTGTGCGCCTCGACATATAGTCATGCTGGCCACATGACAACGGAGTGCCTTTGGACAACAGAGATGAGCACCGTGCCCAAGAGTTGGACAGGGAAATATTTTTCCCACAGTACTGTTTTATGTCTAAATATATTTAGCTATGTAACATGTCTAAGCATATTTATCTTGTAGTAAGGCTGTAGCATTATTATCCTTCTCATCTTCTCTACTAACTTCTTTTATCAGTATCATTATTATAATTATTATTACTCTGTTGTTTCGTTCATACACTGAAAGCTTCTGTACCAGAAACAAATTCCTTGTGTGTCTAATCACACTTGACCAAATAGTCCATTTTTCTCTTCTCTTCTCTTCTCTTCTCTTCTCTTCTCTTCTCTTCTCTTCTCTTCTCTTCTCTTCTCTTCTCTTCTCTTCTCTTCTCTCCTCTCCTCTCCTCTCCTCTCCTCTCCTCTCCTCTCCTCTCTTCTCCTCTCTTCCATCCCATTCCATTCTATTCCATTCCACTCCTTCATTCTTCTCTTCTCTTCTCTTCTCTTCTCTTCTCTTCTCTTCTCTTCTCTTCTCTTCTCTTCTCTTCTCTTCTCTTCTCTTCTCTTCTCTTCTCTTCCCTTCCCTTCCCTTCCCTTCCCTTCCCTTCCCTTCCCTTCCCTTTATTCCCTTCCATTCCCTTCCATTCCCTCCTCCATATTCTATTCTATTCTATTCTATTCTATTCTATTCTATTCTATTCTATTCTATTCTATTCTATTCTATTCTATTCTATGCTATGCTATGCTATGCTATGCTATGCTATGCTATTCTATTCTATTCTACTCTACTCTACTCTACTCTACTCTACTCTACTCTACTCTACTCTACTCCACATTTTGATTCTGCAACCATGAAGATGCTACAAGGTTTGTAAGTGCGAGTAACTGGTCATAACTAGTTTTTTTCCCATGATGTTGTAACTTTTAACAGTCTCTAAACCAACGGTTGTAAAGGCAAAGACTACCAAGAAAAGGGAAAAGAGTTGAAATCTGTTTATTTTGTTTTCTTTCCTGGGAAGGTGTTAAATAATAAATCAGGGCTTTCAAGAATGCAGCCAACTTTTAGGAGGAAATGTTTGAATGTCTTAGAGCCCGCAAGCCAGACCATCTCAGTGTTCTTGGTTTGGGGTTGGGGTGTGTGTGTGTGTGTGTTTGGTTGTGGTTGTTGTTGTGGTTGTTTTGAGCAGTAGCTCAAGTGGTAGGGGGTGTTATTTTTTGGTGGGGGGAAGGAGGCATCTTTTACAATGATTTCAGTTCAATAGCTTCCCAGGGTGAAGATTATCTTCAAGATTCTTTGTTTGCAAGAAGAGATGCTCAAACAGGGAGAGGCAAGTTTGCAGGGCCCTATTCCTCTTCTAACAAATGCTTGCCTTTTGAAAGTCTTTCTTTCTGTATTATATATATATATATATATATATATATATATATATATATATATATATATATATATATATATATATATATATATATGTATATATGTATGTATATGTATATATATATATATATATTCTGCCTCGAATGCGGGTGAACGCAAGTAGTCCTAGACTCAGGGGTGAGCTGTTGGGGGTTCATAGGGGTTCGGGAGAACCTCTAGGTAAGATTCTGTGTAGTTCGGAGAACCCCCCCAAATCCCACTCCTGGCTGTCCCCGCCCACCCCACCCCAGCCCTCCCAGGAGTCCCCATGTGGTCTATTTTGGATGCAGGTAAGTATAGGGCGTGCGTGGAGGCTCGGGGAGGCAAAAAACAGGCCTACCATTTCCAGCCTCCAGAGGGCTTCCGGAGCCTGGGGAGGCTATTTTCGCCCTCCCTGAGGCTCAAGGAAAGCCCTGGAGCCTGGGGAGGACAAAAACACTCCACCCCTGTCGTGGTGCAAGAGGCTGACTAGGCCACACCCACCATGGCCACGCCCATCCAGCAACCGGGCAGAAAACCCCTGGCTAAGATTTTTGAAGCCCACCTCTGCCTAGACCTACAACAGTTTATTTAGAGCCCGTTCAAAGTCATGATGTCACTGAAAAAAAGGGGACTTCGGACTGTTTTTCATACGGATGACGGTGGCAGCATCTCCACAGTCATGTGATCGAACTGCAGATGCTTGGCAACCGAATCCTATTTATGATGGTTGCAGTGTCCTAGGGTCACGTGATGTATTAGTGCCACTTTGTAAAGCCTTAGTAAAGTCACCCCTGGAATCTTGCATCCAATTTGGGTTACCACGTTACAAAAAAGATATTGAGAGCTCCGAAAAAGTGCAGAGAAGAGCAACTAAGAAGATCAAAGCAGTGGTGAAATGTAAAATTTGTTACTACCAGTTCTGTGCGCGTGGCTTGGTGGTGGTGGGGTAATGTGACTGGGTGGGCGTGGCCAACTTTTTTTTGTTTTTACTTTTAAAAGCATTTTTTTCTACAACCTTAAGAGGTTGCAGAAAAAAATGCTTTTAAAAGCCTCTGACAATCAGGCAACTCAGCTGGGATCATCAGAGGCTTTTAAAAGCATTTTTTTTTTGGTAGAAAAAATACTTTTAACAGTGTCTGACGATCCCAGATGAACCACGCAATCATCAGAGGCTGGTTTTTTTATTTTTAAAAGCACTTTTTCGCCCAAAGAGGTTGTAGAAAAAATGTTTTTAAAAGTTTTTTTAAAAAAAGCTCTCATGATTGTGTGGCTCAACTGGGCATGGTGGGGGGCAGGGATTTTTGCTACCGGTTCTTCGAACCACCTGCCGCCATCGTTACCGGATTGGGCGATCCGGTCTGAACCAGGAGCATTTCACCCCTGGATCAAAGGCAGTGGTGGGCTTCAAAAAAAGTTACTATCAGTTCTGTGGGTGTGGCTTGGTGGGCTTGGCATGGCTTGGTGGGCATGGCAGGGGAAGGATACTGCAAAATCTCCAATCTGAAAGTTTCCAGGATTTCCCCACCCAAAGGAAACTTCAAGTCCCTGCCCAACACCCACATATCCATCATATGGTCCAATCAATCCACTGTCCCAACTGGAGATGCTTCCCAGTTCCAGCCATCCAGGTGCAAGGCAAGATGTCCTTGACTCTCTGAGAAAGGAATGTTATTATGACTACATATCACCCATGCTCCATACAATCCCCCCTCCCAGTTTCCCACTGAATGTGGCACGCCTGAAGGTCCAATGCAAAAGATGACTTCCAGGCCTGACACCCTGACCTTCAGGGATCAATGGATCTCACCAATATTTCTGTCCCCTCCTACACAGAGAGACCATGTCATGTCTCATAGATCCCTATCAGGACGCTGCCATTCTGGTCGGGAAGGGGCCTGGGTGCATTCTATAGTTTATAGCCTTTTTCCTGGTGCCTATCTATCCTGTGCTTTGATTTACTTTCTTGGGAATGTAGGAGGAGGGAGGGCCATCTGTTTTGTCTCCGCTCCAGAGCCTCCAGCAAGCGACACCTGAGAACAACGTCTGATCACCTTCTCAGCCTGCGATTGTCAAAACAACTTCGCACCTGTGGATTGGCTTATTCAACACCGGACAGAGGGGAGAGGTTTCTAACTGCTTTACCAAAGTGGCACACAGAGCCATGTCTCCTGGCACGCGTGGCATCCCCCGTTCCTCTTTTGGGTTTCTGGTACACCTGCGCGCGACAATCAGCAGGCCTTTGGGTGTGCAGCAGTGCTGGTAACTGGAAAAGCTGGTCTTCCTTTTTCCTGCATGCTCATGGTGGCCAGATGATCGTCATATGCGCAGAAACCCGGAAGACTAGCTCACCAGTGCGGATGCACACACCGGAAACAGGAAGTTCATTTTCATGCGCGAGCATGCACCCTGGACAGCTCCTCTTCCGGGTTGCGACCCAGATGAGCACTCACGTCAAGGGTAGGTTCTACTTACCTTTACTACCAGTTCACAACAGGGCCGCGCACATGCTCTTCTCCATGCACAGAAACTTTCTGATGACGTCCAGGTCAGTGGGCGGAGCCTCCCGATGGTTTTACTACCGGTTCTTGCAAACCGGTCCGAACCGGGGGCAACTCACCACTGATGCACGTGCACTCCCTTTTCAGCACTCAGTGCCGAAAAGGTTCACCATCCCTGCCCTAAGAGAATTGCGCAGGAATCCTCGGGTCCTGCTTCCTTTGTCTTGCTATCCCTTTTCTTCAAGAAAAGGTTCCTTTTGAAATGTTGATTGTTTCAAGAGTTCTGCTTTCTTGAACGGAGAGGAGAGGCAGTCCCAAACAGACAGACAGGCAAGCAGGCAGACTTGCAAAAAGACAGTTAGACACACACAGAGGCAGAAAGACAGACAGACAGGCAGGCAGGCAAACAGAAAGACAGACAGACACATGACCCACAGCGTCGTTATCTGTGTTTCTGCCTCCTTTTTCCAGGAAAATAAAAAGCAGGGAATGAAAAGCACTGATGGAAATTGATTGATAACAGGACTGGTTTGCCATCTGGTGGCGTGATGGTTAGAATGCAGTATCGCAGGCTGCTAATTCTGCCCTCTGCCAGCAGTTCGATCCTGACCGGCTCAAGGTTGACTCAGCCTTCCATCTTTCCGAGGTGGGTAAAATGAGGACCCTGATTGTTGGGGGCAAATATGCTGACTCTGTAAACCGCTTAGAGAGGGCTGTAAAACAGTATATAAATCAGGGGTGGGTTCTAAATTTTTTTACTACCGGTTCTGTGGGTGTGGCTTATTTTGTGGGCGTGGCTTGATGGTCATGTGACAATTATTTAGGATTTACCAGAGGTACTGGTCTACAGGCTTTTAACTGTACCGATCTACCCATTTATTTTTTGCAGGCACTGGTCTACCGATTTATTTTTGCAAGCACTGATCTACTCATGTATTTTTGCAGGCACTGGTCTACCCATTTATTTTTGCAGGCACTGGTCTACCCATTTATTTTTGCAAGCACTGATCTACTCATGTATTTTTGCAGGCACTAATCTACTCATGTATTTTTGCAGGCACTGGTCTACCCATTTATTTTTGCAGGCACTGGTCTACTCATTTGTTTTCTTTTAACACTGATCAACTGTAGGGCGGCCCTTTGAAGCCCTGCGGCAAGAGTTTAAACAGTTTTTTTCCCTCTAGCCATCAGCTGGGACTCAAGAGACAGCAATAGATTGGGGGTGGGGCCAAATAAAAGGTAAAAATAATGCGGGGTGTGTGTGAGGGGTACAGGGGGGCCGGGGGGCAGAACCGGTTCAGTGATGTCATATCATCACCGCTACCGGCTCGGGAGAACCTGGCCGAACCGGGAGGAACCCACCACTGATATAAATCTAAGTGCTATTGTTATCTTCCATCCTTCCTTCCTTCCTTCCTTCCTTCCTTCCTTCCTTCCTTCCTTCCTTCCTTTATTCATTCATTCATTCCCTTCACAGTGGTTAGAATGCAGTATTGCAGGCTAACTCTGCCCACAAGTCAGGAGTTCGATCCTGACCAGCTCAAGGTTGACTCAGCCTTCCATCCTTCCGAGGTAGGTAAAATGAGGACCCAGATAGTTGGGGACAATAGGCTGACTCTGTAAACCACTTAGAGAGGGCTGTAAAGCACTGTAAAGCGGTATATAAGTCTAAGTGCTATTGCTCTCTCCTTACCAGTATCGTCAGTGAATAACGTTAGCAAAGGAATGGCATTTTGCACAGTTCGACGTCTCGCGAAAATAATAAGGGGGGAAAAAAACACCACATGCAAATCTGGTTTCTTGGTCATTCCAACATTTTATTCTCCAGAATACTTTTAACTAAACATTTTTGATGATCAAAACTTGGGTCAGGCAACTGACAGCAAATGGGCCCCTTGTTGGGGTTTTGAATCTATTTTTTTAAAAAACGGAGAAAAATTTCTACCTGTGATTTACATTCAGAAAATGGAATTTTGCAACATTCCTGCCCTCAGGTGTGTGTGTGAGGGATGGGTGAGGGGTGGAAATCAAATCAAATCAATTTTTGATTTTCTAAATCCATTTGATTTAGAAATGGATCCCGTTTTAAAAGGGGAAAAGCAGGAACCAGAATGCTGTTTTTGTTAAGAATCAGGATAAATCTAGTATTTACGAAGGAGGAACACGCTACAACAGGTAATCCTCGACTTACGACCATAACGGGGACAGAGTTTCTGTTGCCAAGGAAGGTTGTCGTTAAGTGAGTTGTGCCTTTTTTGCCACGGTTGTTAAGTGAACCAGCCAGTCATTAAGCAAATCTGTTTCCCCCCCCAGTGACTCAACTTATCGGAAATCAGCTAGGAAAGTTGCAAATGACGATCACATGACCCGGATCACATGACACCCCCCCCCCCCAGGATGGTACATCCATTATAAATTCATCCTGGTTCCAAGAGCCTGGATTTTAATCACACAACTGTGAGGATGCTGCCACAGTCATAAGTGCAAGGACCCGTTGTAAGTCACTATTTTTAGAGCCATTTATAACTTTGACCGGTTACTAATCGAATGGTTGTAAGTTAAGGAGTACTGTATTGTTCCCCGCAATTATTCCTTTTCTCCAATATTCAGACACGGGGAGATTTAAAAATAAACCTTTTAAAACGTTTCCACTTTGGGGAAGCAGATGACCCTGAAAATGTATTTCTCGATGAAGTTAGAATTATTTTGGCACAGCTGCTTTGCTTTCCTGCCTCCCTCCCCCTCTTTTTCTCTAATTATCCCTGAAATATTACAAAATACTTTCCTTTTAATTTCTTGTCAGAAAGGGATTGTTTTTTTAAAAAAAAAGAAGAAATTTTTTTGCAATTAAAAAAAAAAGGAAACTTTGCAAGAAACTTAACTGCTGCCCTCGGCTGCCCTTACAAGGGTTCAGCTTTCTAGCTTAAGCAAAACAATAGCAAATGGCCAAAAGGAGAAAAAAAATCAACATTGAAAATGTCTGCAAGCTTTCAGCAAGGACAGGACGTCAATCCTAAAAACCGTCATCTTCCTTGCATTTCAATAATGCAAAACAGAGATTCCAGTGTGAGGTTTGGTGGACGATTTACTCACAAAGTAAGGCCAAGGGAGCTCCTCTCCTAGGTCAACGTTGCCTTTGTTCATTTCATCACACAAGCAAAGAAGTGATGGCATGCCTGGCTTTTTAAAAGGGCTTCATTCATTGCTTAAGAGCTGCTTTTGACAGTAGGAAGGCCAGTCGAGATTGAATTGGCCATCGAGGGACCCAAACCCCTACCCTGAAATCCATCCTCCGGCTTCTCTCGAGAAGAAGTTGAACAGTCCTGCCACCGGTTCCTTTTCTTTTTCCCTTGCTTAGAGGGAACTGCAAGAGAATGGGTTGGGTTTTTTTTTTCCTGCAGCAGAGTCTAACCCAAAAATTTCAGGGGGGGTGGAAGGAAGGAAGGAAAAAAGAAAGAGGAGGAGAAGGAGGAGGAGGAGGAGGGAGGAAGGATTGGAGAAAGAAAGAAGGAAGGAATATGGAAGGAAGGAAGGAAGGAAGGAAGGGAAGGAGGAGGAGGAGAAGAGGAGGGAGGGAAGGAAGGAAGGTAGGATAGGGGAAAACAAGGAAAGAGGGAAGGAAGGAATAAGTAAGGAAGGAAGGAAGGAAGGAAGGGAGGAAGGGAGGAAAGAAGGGAAGAGGAGGGGGAGGAGGAGGAGGAGAGGAGGGGGGAGGGAGGAAGGGAGGAAGGAAGGAAGGAAGAAAGGAAGGAAGGAAGGAAAGGAGGAAAGAAGGGAAGAGGAGGGGGAGGAGGCGGAGGAGAGGAGGGAGGGGGGAGGAAGAATAGGGGGAGGGAAGGAAGGAAGGAAGGAAGGAAGGAAGGAAGGAAGGAAGGAATATTCCTTCAAGTCATTTTAAACAGTTCCCTCTTACTCTGACAGGCATGCCATCAAAGGGTGCTGATGTGTGTTTATTTTTATTGCATACATTGGAATGGACAAGGACGTCTACTGTGAAAGACCAAACAACAACCGTCTAGGATGAAACCCAACATAACGTTCACTTGTCAACCCTGCCACCTTCTTAAAAAGTTTATCCTTGGAAGACATTCTTCATGCACCCAACCGTCTCCGGCTCTCCCAAATTTGGGGACCGAGAAGACCCTCTCAATCTTGTGGAAGATGTTGAAGTTTAGATATCAATTTCGAGATCAGACAATCTGGTTCCCTTGGCAACTCTAAGACATTCTTTCATTCTGGAACATTGCACAGGCATCCACTCATCCTTGGCCTGATTCTTAGCGTCCAACGAGAAAGAAACTAAAGGGAAGATGCACCGCCATGCACACGCTTTTAAAAATAATTCCCCTCAAATGTAAACTGAACCGCTGAACCAAAGCACATCAGCCAATATCATCAGTGGAGGAGAAGAGCATAGCTAAGACATCTAATCAATCTTCTATGGATTTTTTTTTCTCTCTCTCTCTCCTCTTTTCTTCTGCAATTTGAACAACCAGCAGGAGGAGGAGAAATTGGGATGATGGGCAATTCATGGAGCCTTTTAGCTATAGGTTCACCGCCGTCACCTGACTAGCAGTCAGAGGGAAGCAGTTAATATCTAGTGCACTTCTTCGATTCTTTGATTCCAAAGCAATGGATGGAAACTGAACAAAGAGAGAAGCAACCTAAAACTAAGGAGAAACTTTCTGACGGTAAGAACAATCAACCAGTGGAACAACTGGCCTTCAGAAGTTATGGGTGCTCCATCACTGGAGGCTTTAAAAAGGGGGCTGGACAACCACTTGACGAAAATGGTATAAGATCTCCTGCTTGATCAGAAGATTGAACTAGAAGACTTCCAAGTCTTCTACTCTGTTATTCTCTTATACTATGTCAAAGCAGATGGCCTTGGAACGGGGTCGGCCAACCAAGTCTCCATTAATGTCAGCAACAGTTGGACCTGCAGCTAGAAGTGGGCTGCTAAAGTCACAGTTTTAAGCAGCAGCTCGTTTGCTTAAACCCAATGTATCTTGGGAATACGCTGAGTACACACTGGCAAGGCATTAGTAAGAGCAAAGCAGTTACGCGAGGAAAGGGGAATTCATTAGTCAACCAACATCTATCTGGAGTGAAGTTACTCCTCATGGATGGCTCGAAAAGAGCATGGTGGGACCCATTTCCGCCCAGGATGAGATGTACATCCTTTCCTCTAATCCACCCACCCTTCCCCCACTTAAAAAAGAAAGAAAGAAAGAAAGAAAATTAGGACAATTTGATTAATACAATAGCGGGAATATCCATGGACATTCTTGTTAGTTGTCTTCCTCTTCCACCATCGTCTTGCTCAGGGGGCTTCATTGGAAGTGACGCCATTGCCTTTGTTGACGTAGAAGGGGCGGTAATGAGACTGGATGGAGAAAGCAGAGAAAGAGAGCAGTGAGTGGGCTGGTCTTCACTGAGCTCCATCAACTTATGTTTGTCTGGTACTAATTATGCCTGCGGAATAGAACGGAATAGACTCCTTGCCAAGTGTCGTGAAAGCATTAAAAGGAGAGTGCTGTAGTTGGAGCAATTTTGTGGTAAGAACAAACTGACATCATGTCTTGTTTCTGAATGGCCTGGCCTTCACCGCTGGCGACCCCAATTTTGTTTTTCTACTTCCTGAATCATATTAGCTAAATACATTTATTCTGTCAAACTAAGAAAGCTATATTTTTCTTTTTATCTAAAAAATATTAAATTTTGCCTATTATCTCTTGATCTCTGTCTATATCTATCTATCTATCTATCTATCTATCTATCTATCTATCTATCTATCTATCTCTATCATCTTTATCGTCTCCCTCTATCTTCTGATAGAAGATATCTATCATCTATTTATTTATCATCTATATCTATTTATATCTATCTATCTAATCTATCAGTCTGTCTATCATCTATCTATATCTATCTATCTATCTATGTCTATCTGTCTGTCTGTCTATCTATCTGTCTATATCTATCTATCTATCTATCTATCTATCTATCTATCTATCTATCTATCATCTATCTATCACCTATCTATCTATCTATCTATCTATCTATCTATCTATCTATCACCTATCTATCTCTCTATCCATCTATCCATCTATCCATCTATCCATCTATCTATCTATCATCTTCATCGCCTTCCTCTATCTTCTGATAGAAGATATCTATCTATCTATCTATCATCTATCTATCACCTATCTATCTATCCATCTATCCATCTATTTATCTATCATCTTTATCGCCTTCCTCTATCTTCTGATAGAAGATATCTATCTATCATCTATCTATCTATCATCTATCTATCACCTATCTATCTATCCATCTATCCATCTATTTATCTATCATCTTTATCGCCTTCCTCTATCTTCTGATAGAAGATATCTATCTATCATCTATTTATTTATCTATCATCTATATCTATTTATATCTATCTATCTATCTACAAGGGATGTGGTGGCTCAGTGGCTAAGATGCTTAGCTTGTCGGCAGTTCAGCAGTTTGAATCCCTAGCGCCGCATAACGGGGTGAGCTCCCGTTACTTGTCCCAGCTTCTGCCAACCTAGCAGTTTGAAAGCATGTAAAAAAATGCAAGCATAGCTGGCTGGAGAATTCTGGGAGTTGATGTCCACAAGTCTTAAAGCTGCCAAGTTTGAAGACCTCTGCTCCAGGCAAATGGATCTACTTCCAAATGAAGCTCTGATCTAGCCTCACTTTCCATTTTGGCTTTTCTAAGAACTTTTTTGGGGTCCCTGTAAATCCAAGAGGCATGGCCTAAATCCTCAGTGCTTCCTGCAGCCCCTCAACAACCCAATCACGGTCTCCAGAAATCTCCTGGTGGCAGATTCCAAATTGTAAATTGTGAATGAGAGAGAAGGCGGAGTTATTAAATGCATGGCTGGAGAGTAATCACATGGACTATATTATTTTTAATTAAATTTAAAGGTTAAGGAAATGAAGTCCATTTCATTTTTCCCTTGATTTCCTCCCACCTAGCCCCCAGGACTATAGCAACTCCTCTGCTGCCCCTTAAAAAAATTAGTTGAAGCAGTTTCTTGTAGAGCAAAGAGGTGATAGATGCTGGGATGAGCTTCGTACATTTTAAAATTAATACTGTTGTTGTTTCTAATGCCAGGTTCCAACAAATCAAATCTGAAAGAGTCTCGTTAAAAATTTAAATTATATTTGGTCCCCAATTTATTTCTGTTCCCAATTCTGAGCTGATGCTAATCTTTCTTTCCGGAGAACATGGCTCAAACCAAGGAATATCCTGTCATTAAAGGAGAATATTTGTAGCCCAGGGTTCAAATGAGGTGTCTGAGCAGGGGTGAAATCCAGAAGGTTCTAACAGGTTCTGGAGAACCAGTAGCGGAAATTTTGAGTAGTTCAGAGAACCGGTAGCGGAAATTTTGAGTAGTTTGGAGAACCAGTAGCGGAAATTTTGAGCAGGTCAGAGAACCGGTAGCGGAAATTTTGAGTAGTTCAAAGAACCGGTAGCAGAAATTTTGAGTAGTTCAGAGAACCGGTAGTGGAAATTTTGAGTAGTTCAGAGAACCGGTAGCAGAAATTTTGAGTAGTTCAGAGAACCGGTAGTGGAAATTTTGAGTAGTTCAGAGAACCGGTAGTGGAAATTTTGAGTAGTTCAGAGAACCGGTAGCAGAAATTTTGAGTAGTTCAGAGAACCGGTAGTGGAAATTTTGAGTAGTTCAGAGAACCGGTAGTGGAAATTTTGAGTAGTTCAGAGAACCGGTAGCAGAAATTTTGAGTAGTTCAGAGAACCGGTAGTGGAAATTTTGAGTAGTTCAGAGAACCGGTAGCAGAAATTTTGAGTAGTTCAGAGAACCGGTAGTGGAAATTTTGAGTAGTTCAGAGAACCAGTAGTGGAAATTTTGAGTAGTTCAGAGAACCGGTAGTGGAAATTTTGAGTAGTTCAGAGAACCGGTAGCAGAAATTTTGAGTAGTTCAGAGAACCGGTAGTGGAAATTTTGAGTAGTTCAGAGAACCGGTAGTGGAAATTTTGAGTAGTTCAGAGAACCAGTAGCAGAAATTTTGAGTAGTTCAGAGAACCGGTAGTGGAAATTTTGAGTAGTTCAGAGAACCGGTAGTGGAAATTTTGAGCAGTTCAGAGAACTGCTCAATTTTGAGCAGTTTGGAGAATCGGCAAATACCACCTCTGGCTGGCCCCAGAGTGGGGTGGGAATGGAGATTTTGCAATATCCTTCCCCCAGGAGGAGAGGGAATGGAGAATTTGCAGTATCCTTCCCCTGCCATGCCCACCAAGCCACGCCCACAAAACCGGTAGGGAAAAATTTTGGATTTCACCCCTGGATCTGAGTTTGTTTTTTATTTTTTTCATCATCCAAACTAGGTAACATTATCGGTGCTTTGATGATGTTACCTAGTTTGAGTAAAAAAATGTCTGCAAGAAAACACCCAAACTTGGAGAGCATCGAGGAATATGCTGTCAGTCTAAAGAAATGGATGCCCTGCCCTCAATTATACACGACATTGGCACAATTTTGTCCCTTAAATAGAGGGGTTTTTTTTTTTTTGGTGCCATCAGCAATATGACCCCTCCCTGTTTCGACATGGATTGTGACATCCCATGATGACAAAAGGGTGAACTCCTATGGACATCACCACACCCAGCACATCTTCAGCTCATTCCCAAGTGCCGATGAGACAGTTTGAAGTCATCTTTACTTGTACTGTTGCTTTCTCTTTTCTTCCAGCACCATCCAAGAAGTTCTAGACATCTTGAAGGGGTCTAGAATCTGTTAGGCTTTATCCCCAATTCCCTCCTAGCGGGAGTCTCCAAATCTGGCAACTTTAAGCCGTGTGGACTTCAGCTCCCAGAATTCCTCAGCCAAATTCCAGAATTCCATAAGTCTTAAAAATGGCCAGATTTGGAGACTCCTGCCTTAAAGCCATGAGAACGGATCTATGATAGGTTTTACACCAGAACCTGCCTTTTGGGACACTCCTTCCAAAGGCTAACTCCTCAACCTGGCTGAAGCTCCAGAAAGTTTTGTAACTAGTTGACAAACTAGTAAAACAAACGACTTTTTAATAACCCTTAATGGGCTAATTTCTCCCTGGCTGGACCGCTGGCATTCACATTTACAGATCTTACCTTAAGAATACAGATTACTCAACGGTGTACCTACTATAAGTGGTTTTAAAAGCCTGGTGGTTTAACCCAGCAGTCTACCCAAAGCTTCTGCCGGCTTTGTAAAATCCAGTTCAAGTGTGTTTTGTCTAGGAACGCTTAATGTTGTTTATTTATTCATCTGATTGTTTGCTGTGGTGTCTAACTGGGGAATATAAATGGACTTTTCGAAGACTGAGTAGCCCTTCTGAATATTGACAAAGCTCGTGCATTTTGTCTGTTCTTTACAGGAATAAGGTAAGGTTGGGGGAAAAAATTCCGCTGGAATGCAGAATAGACATAATGGGATGGACAAGCACTGCCTTCCACAAGAAGTTGCTCTTGGTTTTATTTGCCACCAATCTGAACAGGTAAATTTCCAGCAGAATAGGTAAAGGTAAAGATTACCCTCGCACATATGTGCTAGTCGTTCCCGACTCTAGGGGGCGATGCTCATCTCTGTTTCAAAGCCGAAGAGCCAGCGCTGTCCGAAGACGTCTCCGTGGTCATGTGGCTGGCATGACTCAATGCCAAAGGCACACGGAACACTGTTACCTTCCCACCAAAGGTGGTGCCTATTTTTCTACTTGCATTTTTTACGTGCTTTCGAACTGCTAGGTTGGCAGAAGCTGGGACAAGTCACGGGAGCTCACCCCGTTACGCGGCGCTAGGGATTCGAACCGCTGAACTGCCGACCTTTTGATCGACGAGCTCAGTGCCTTAGCCACCGAGCCACCGCATCCCTTTTCCAGCAGAATAAAAAAAAATATTATTATTATTTTTTGCATATTTCAGAGGTCAGATATGCTGGCAAGCGCAAGCTCAGAATACATTAGAGCAGTATTTCTCAACTTCTGCCATTTTAAGATATGTGGACTTCAACTCCCAGAATTCCCCGGCCAGTGGGGAATTCTGGGAGTTTGAAGTCCACACAGCTTAAAGTAGGCAAGATGGATGAAACTCTGCACTGGAGTCACAGTGTAGCAGAAGATTTTTAAATCCCTTTCGTATTTTCTGCTGTTTCTTAAGGACGCTGTGCAGTTAATTATTTTCAGTGTCAATATTTTCCTCCAATCTTGTCCGTGATCCTTGTTAATCGTTAATCGTGATCCTTGTTAATCGTTTTCTCGAAATCCTAAACCTCTCTCTGACTACAATTTCTCCCTTAGAGACGGGTGAGTGAAATGCATTGGAGAATAAATTTCAGGGCGAGGAACTGCCCTTATGGCTGGAGGAGAAGTACAGGCAGTCCTTGACTTATAAAGATTCATTCAGCGACCGTTCAAAGTTATGATGGTTGCACCATCTGCAATCTTCCCAGCTGGCTTCTCACAAGTAAGAGAGCCGGTTTGGCCTAGAGGTTAAGGTGCTAGGCTAGAAAGTGGGAGACTGTGAGTTCAAGTCCTGCATGAGCCATAAAAACTAGCTGGGGTGACTTTGGGCCAATCACTAAGAGGCCCGTGAGTTCTAGTCTTGCTTCAGGCATGTAAGCTGGCTGGGTGATTATGGACCAGTCACCATGAGTTCTAGTTCCATTTTAGCCATGAAAGCCACTTAGTGACTTTGAGCCAATCACAAGGAGATTGGGAGTTCTAGTCCTGCCTTAGCTATGAAAGCCAATTGGGTGACTTTGAACCAATCACACGGAGATTGGGAGTTCTAGTCCTGTCTTAGCTATGAAAGCCAATTGGGTGACTTTGAATCAATCATAAGGAGACTGGGAGTTCTAGTTCCACTTTAGCCATGAAAGCCACTTAATGACTTTGAGCCAATCACAAGGAGATTGGGAGTTCTAGTCCTGCCTTAGCCATGAAAGCCAACTGGGTGACTTTGAACCAATCACCAGGAAACCGGGAATTCTAGTCCCGCTTTAGCCGTGAGAGCCAGCTGGGTGACTTTGGGCCAGCTGTTTTCTCTCAGCCTGACCTACCTCAGCAGACTTGTTGTTATTTTGGGGGAAAATAGGAGGAGGAAGGTGTGGTTGGATATCTTTGATGCCTTATTTGTAAAAATAATAAAGGCGGGATATAAATAAATAAAAGAATGTTAAAGAAGTCAATGGAGGAAGCTTGGATTCGCTTAACAACCATATGATTCTTTTAACAAATGCAGGGACTTACCAGCATGCTTTGCTTGGAAGATTTCCATGTCTGTGGCTGTGCCTTAGCCGTCTGGTGCCTCACGATGGAAGGATAGGCTGAGAGGGAGACAGAAGGCAGCTTTGGTTACTTCCCAAAATGTGCTTTCTCAGCCGCTTCGCTGAAGTTAGCAAAGTCAAGCAATCCCAAAACACAGGAGCTTTTGAGCAGACTGGTATCCAGGTAGTCCTCGACTTACAACCATTTGTTTAGTGACCGTTCAAAGTGACAACCTGAAAAAAGTGACAGGTCCTCGCACTTGCGACAGTGTTGCGGTATCCCCACAGCCATGTGCTCAAAATTCGGGCGCTTAGTAGCCAGCATGTGTTTATTTCCACGGTCCTCGCCTTTACAACCATTTCAGCATCCTGAGGTTACATGATTGCCATTAACAACCTTGCTTTCAACAAGTAAGATCCTGTTGTGGTCCGCCAGCAGCCTGTGGAGCTGGTAGAGGAGTCGGACAGTGAGGAGGCTGAGGAAGAATGTGGGCCAGTCCTGGAGTCAGGGGACGGCCCAGATGAGGGCTCTGCGTCGGAGGCAGAGATGGGGCCAGGGCCATCAGGGAGTGATGTGCGGACTCCGGAGCCTACAGAGGCTGACAGCAGAGAGGCAGAGGAACAGGAGGAGCCTGTTCCTAGTGCATGTATGAGAAGAGCTGCCAGAAGGCAAGAGCAGCTAAAGCAAAGAGGACGACTCAGGAGTAAGGCCAAGAGATGATTGGCCCCCTCCCATAAGGCTTAAAAGACCAGCAACAGCTCTTGAGCTCTTTGTCAGAAAACAACGTTGATAGATTTCTTTCTGCTCTTGCTGCATTTATTTCTTGTCGGCGTCTTCTGCTTTTGAACTTTTGCCAAGAAAAAACATTTGGCAGGTTGCCTAATTATACCAAGGTTGGTGATTAGACTGAAGAATTTGTGTTATGAAGAATTTGTTTTGAATTAGTTTGGACTACGCTGAGAATTGAGTTAATTCTCAGCTGTTCTAATAAAGTCTGTTTGTTTTCGAACTGATTGCGTCTGATAATACCTACTTGGGCCTGGGTCACAACAGATCCATGGGAGAAGCCGGATTGGCTTAATGATGACCACAGTGATAACGCTGGCAAGGAAGGTCATAAAATCGGGTGTGACTCATTTCTCAACTGTCATGCTTAGTATCAGAGATTGTGGTCCCCATTCTGATCATACGTTATTTTTAATTCTCATTTCTCCAGTTTTCTGAAAACTCAAACAAACAGGCCTTCCAACATGTAAAAGCATATGGATGAAGTCTATGTAGCCATTCAGCTATTGCTGAAAAGTATTGCTGAATAAGTTGGAATGGACCTTTGAGGTCTTCTAGTCCAACCCCCTGCTTAGGCAGGAATCCCTTCATCATTTCAGACAAATGGTTATCCAACATCTTCTTAAAAACCTCCAGTGTTGGAGCATTCACAGCTTCTGGAGGCAAAGTTGTTCCACTGATTAATTGTTCTCACTGTCGGGAAATTTCTCCTTAATTCTAAGTTGCTTCTCTCCTTGATTAGTTTCCACCTGTTGCTTCTTGTTCTACCCTTAGGTACTTTGGAGAATAGCTTGACTCCCTCTTCTTTGGGGCAGCCCCTGAGATATTGGAACACTGCTATCATGTCACCCCTAGTCCTTCTTTTCATCAGACTAGACATACCCAATCCCTAAGTCAATTGTGGTTGTAAGTTGAGGAGCTACCTGTAGAAACAAATGGAGAGGAAAAGACAAGATAGGAAGGAAGGAAGGAGCTAACGGAATTAGAAGCCCTGAAATACCATTCTTAGTATAGAGGCTGCTGTCAGACTGCTTGCTGAAATCCCCGGGTGAGCTCTGGCCAATTGGGGGAAACTGATATGGCATCTTGGTTCCATTGCCAACTGGAAAATAGAAGAAGTAACACATGGTGAGATGGGTAGAATCCCCCAAGCTTCCCAGTCCATTGGACATGATCTCCAAGGGCTGAATCAAGAAGACTGATTGATTGATGATTGATTGATTGATTGATTGATTGATTCAATTTGTATGCCGCCCATCTCAAGGGCAAAATTTGGGTTGACAAATCCCAGAATCCACATCAGGAGAAGATTGAGGAATGGTCAAGTCTGGCATGAGGACCACCATATAAGGAAGCAAGTTCCTTATATATATATATTTAAGCAGGTTGGAGCACTGAAGATCTTAACCTGCTACGTCAGGAAGAGGAAAATTGAACACCTGAACTCCATAGAGATCAGGAAACCGTGGTGGTGGTGGGAGGGGAAATATCCATCCCTTCGAAATTTTGGGGTTTCCATTGGCATAAGCCCAGATGCCAAGTTCTCCTCAAATTTTCCAGGGTCCCCGAATTTGTACCTATATTCCTGCAAAGATGTCAACTGATAAATATTACATTAACTCGTCTTTTTGTTTTGAAAAGAAAAGAAACCCAGCAACTAATCACGTCCAATGTTGTTCTTGCTTATTTGAATAATGGGACTATTGTTCTCTTAATAATAATAATTAACATCATATTGAAATCGTCTAAAAAGCCCTGATCCCTTTTCTTTTGGAGAGGAAAAACAGATGTTACAAAGGCACTCATCAGCTCAAAACAAGCTGTTTTACGGAAATATCCTTTTTGTCCTCGGTTGAAAGGTCTTAGGCAGAGGACAAACAGGCTGTGCCAAGATTGCCCTGGCTGGCTCTTCTGCTTGAAGTTTTGACATGGTGCAAAGTTGGATGTGAAATTGTGCTGAAGTGGTCTCTCTCTGTGTGTGTATTTCTCCCTCTCCCCCCCCTCTCTCTGTATTGATCTTCTCTGTATGTGTGTGTGTCCGTCTCTGTCTGTCTCTGTCTCTCTTTCTCTGTATCAATCTTTATCTGTGTCTGTCTGTCTCTGTGTGTGTCTCTCTCTGTGTTTCTCTTTCTCTCTGTGTCTCTCTGTCTCTCTCTTTCTCTCTCTCTTTCTCTGTCTCTGTCTCTCTGTCTCTGTCTTTCTCTGTCTCTGTCTCTCTGTCTCTCTCTCTTTCTCTCTCTGTCTCTATCTCTCTGTCTCTGTCTCTCTCTCAGTTTCTGTCTCTCTGTCTCTGTCTTTCTCTGTCTCTGTCTCTCTCTCTGTCTCTCTTTCTCTCTCTCTCTTTCTCTTTCTCTCTCTCTGTCTCTCTGTCTCTCTCTCTTTCTCTCTCTGTCTCTGTCTCTGTCTTTCTCTGTCTCTCTGTCTCTCTGTCTCTCTCTCTGTCTCTCTTTCTCTCTCTCTCTTTCTCTTTCTCTCTCTCTGTCTCTCTGTCTCTCTCTCTTTCTCTCTCTGTCTCTGTCTCTCTGTCTCTGTCTCTCTTTCTCTTTCTCTCTCTCTCTGTCTCTCTCTGTCTCTTTCTCGGTCTCGGTCTCTTGGTCTCTCTCTCTCAGTCTCTCTGTCTTTCTCTGTCTCTGTCGCTCTCTTTGTCTCTGTTTCTGTCTCTCTCTCTGTATCTCTATCTCTGTGTCTCTCTCTTTCTCTGTCTCTCTGTCTGGGAGGCAGAGAATAGATGGGGGCGGGGCCAGTCAGAATTTTTACTACTGATTCTCCGAACTACTCAAGATTTCTGCTACCGGTTCTCCAGAACTAGTCAGAATCTGCTGAAACCCACCTCTGATATCCACACATAGTGAACCGGTAATAACGTAATGTGAAACCCATCGCTGACCTCAGGTGAGCATCTCTGCCACTAAGGACACACACAAGCTATTTACAATATTTCTCAACCTCAGCATCTTTTAAGATAGGTGGACTTCAACTCCCAGAAGCCCATGCTCTAACTACTCTCGTAACCTATTGGTCCGAATTCAATCCCATTTGGTTTGTGCTTTACAATGTGATGCATTTACACAGTTCTGACACAGGGGAAAGTAGACCACAAAACAGTTATAGACCTGGGCGCAGAAGCAAAGTTTGAAGGAAAGGTGGAAACCTTCCAAAAGGATGGACAAAACTTGAGACAAATTACCTTTCAGGGAGAACGCTGAGTTCCCGCTTGCAATCGTCTCTTCGGCAGTTTGCATGGAAGAAAACTCCCAACCTCGGGTGTTGTAATTCCCTCCTAAATTTCCTCCTATATTTCCTCCTAAATTTCCTCCTAAATGAAAAGAATTCAGGCCAGACAGCAGTCAGCAAGACAGGTGAGGTTCTCCTGGAGTCATCATTGAAACAATGGTAAGCAGGAGATTGGCAGGAGAGAATTGACTCTCTGGGGAAGGAATTTTGTTCAGAAAATATATATATTTTTTCCCCATCATGGTTTCCTCTGAGTGAACATTTAATGACTCACTCATGGTTTATGCCCAATTAGGGAGGGCACTTACATTGTGGAAGACAGAAATAGACCAGTCAAGATGCTTTTGGGTAAAGAAATTGGAGAATTGTCTCTGTTTAAAATATTTAGCCTATCTATTTACCACATTTTTCAGAGTATAAGATGCACCTTAGCTTTTGGGGAGGAAAATAAGAAAAAAGCTGATTGACGGGTGGATCGATCTCCCGGAATACTGCCAATCAGCTGTTCCCAGAGGTGAATTTTAGCAACAGATTCCTTGGTTGTGAGCTCTGTGCCTTGCTTTTTTTTTTTTCCTGCCTCTGAAACTTCTGAAACTCTGTTTCAGAAAAAACGTTTTTTCTGCCTCTGAAAGCCTCTGAAAAAAAGCCTCTGAAGCTCTGTTTTTGAGGCTTTTTTCGGAAGCTCTGTTTGGGGGCTTTTTTTCTGAAGCTTCATTTCTGATGCTTTTTTTCAGCCTCTGAAAGCATCCAAAACAGACCTTCAGAAAAAACCCTCTGAAGCTCTGTTTCTGAGGCTTTTTTTCTGAAGCTCTGTTTGGAGGCTTTTTTTTTTTTTCTGAAGCTTTGTTTCTGATACTTTTTTCAGCCTCTGAAACCTCCATTTGAGAAGCTGGGTGGGGCTACATTCAGAGTATAAGATGCACCCAGATTTTCACCCTCTTTTTTGGGGGGAAAAGGTGTGTCTTATACTCCGAAAAATACGGTAATCATGTCTTGCAGAGGAAGTGAAGAGATTCAAGTTCTCCTCTCCTGGTTCTTAGTCTGGGGAAACTGGAGCAAAGTTTTGCTTCAGATCAAAGTCAGGAAGGAGAAAACCATCTCCAAAAACCCAAAGTGAACAATTAATTGGGTAGGTTGTGTAGAAGGGGCAGTCTTTGTTACCTTTTGGAGACAAGAACATGGAAAACCTCTTCAGGTTATCTGGCTGGTTCCAGTCGGAAAAGTTGTTCATCATGAAACGGTGATCGCCTACAAAACGAGGACACCAAAGAAAAAATCATAGTTGTCAAGAGAAAGATTACACAGCAACCACAAAATGAAAAGGATTAGGTGTAGCATTGTAAAAGCAGGGCAATCTGTATTTCTTAGCTAAGATGGAGCTCCTCCTGCATGTGGAAATCTAAGGTCAACAGTTGACATTAGGTCATCAATGGGCAAGATGGGCGTGGACAACCTTCAGAACTTATGGGTGCTCCATCACTGGAGGCTTTTAAGAAGAGACTGGACTGCCACTTGTCTGGAACGGTATAGGTCTCCTCAGTGGTGGGATTCAGCCAGTTCGCACCACTTCGGGAGAACCGGTTGTTAACTTTCTGAGCAGTTTGGTGATCTGGTTGTTGGAAGAAATCATAAAGGTACGGGACCGGTTGTTAAATTATTTGAATCCCACCACTGGAGGTCTCCTGCTAGAAGACCTCCAAGGTCCCTTCCATCTCTCTTATTCTGTTATTCTGGCTGTTTAGTCCCATGTAACGCCTCTCCTGTGCGAGCTGCACTGGCTCCCGGTGGTCTTCCAAGTGTGCTTCAAAGTTTTGGTTATCACCTTTAGAGCGCTCCATGGCTTAGGGCCTAGTTATTTACGGGACCGCCTGCTACCACCAATAGCCTCCCACTGACCAGTACGCTCCCATAGAGAGGGGCTCCTCCGGGTGCCGTAGGCCAAACAATGTCGACTGGCAGCCCCCAGGGGGAGAGCCTTCTCTGTGGGGGCACCTACTATTTGGAACGAGCTCCCCCCGGAGATACGGAGGATCCCGGATCTGTGCACCTTCCGTCCCGTGCTCAAGATGTTCTTATTTCATCAAGCTGGCCTGGCCTAAGTTTTTTCCCCTTTTTAAATGGAAATTTTAAATTTGGTTTTAAATTATTGGGGTTTTAAAATTCAGCCAAATTATTTAATCTGTTTAATTCTATTTTAAATTTTGTATTTATACGTTTTATTCTATGGCTGTTCACCGCCCTGAGTCCTTCGGGAGTAGGGCGGTATACAAATTTAATAAAATACAAATTTAATAAAATGAAAAGCGTCCCAATCAGTACAACAAAAGTGGCAAGTTAACCATGAAGAGAACCAAGCGTTACTTGTTCAAACTTCAGCGTGCAGAGGTTGGCATGAGACTGCAGAAATCTCATTGGAAGCTGACATTTTATAGTTTGACCTGTGGTTGAGATCGTCAAGCAACCCCCAACTGATGCCTCCTTCCGGTGCCTTTCCTGCTGTTGCAGCTCAGATGGTAGGAAGTTATCACCTTTGGGCATCGCCCATAGAATTCAACCAGTATGAAAATTGCAATGTAGTTGTCTTTAAATGAGATGCCAATTAAAAGAGACGAATATTAAGATCTTTTCTTTTTTTTTTTCCCTTGTAGGCAGAAGTGGGTGAGGTAAGCAGGGTGTTGTGATAGCTGGGTGTGGCAAATATTAATGTAGAAGAGAATATTTGTAGCTTTGGGTCGAACGATGGTGCTCTGTGAGCTTTGGTGTTTTCTTGCAGATGTTTCGTAACCCAACTGGGTCA